>PVJI01027333.1:0-12313 GCA_004026765.1 Micronycteris hirsuta
CATGCTGTTGCAAAAGGTATAAGCTCCTTCTTCCTCTCTGCTGCGTAGAATTCCATTGTGTAAATGTACCATAGTTTCTTGATCCATTCATTTGTAGATGGGCATCTAGGTTGTTTCCAGTACTTAGCTATTGTGAATTGTGCTGCTATGAACATAGGAGTGCAAAGGTTCTTTTGAATTGGTTTTTCAGGATTCTTAGATTATACCCTATTTTTTATTTTTTTATTTCTTCCCCCCTCCTCCTCCAATCCCACCTCCCTTCCCTGCCTCCCTCCTTCCCTTGGTTCTGTCCATGTGTCCTCTATAGTGGTTCCTGAAAACCCTTCTTCCCATTGTCCCCTCCCCCCTCCCCCCTGGCTATTGTTAGATTGTTCTTTTTTCTTTTTTTTTAAGATTTTATTTATTTATTTATTTTCAGAGAGAGGAGAAGGAAGGGAGAAACAGCAATGTATGGTTGCTCCTCACATGGCCCTCACTGGGTACCTGGCCCACAACCCAGGCATGTGCCCCGACTGGGAATCAAACTGGTACCCTCTGGTTCCCAGCCCGCGCTCAATCCACTGAGCTACACCAGCTGGGCTTGTTAGATTGTTCTTAATTTCAATGTCTCTGGTTAAGTTTTGCTTGCTTTTTGATTTTGTCGATTATATTCCAGTTAAAGGTGAGATCATATCACCATGCCACCCCTATTAACTAGTACAGTGAAGTCATCATTGTCTACACATGCATAGTCCACTCTCCTTGGCTGTCAGGTTACAATGATGTCGTGCAAGCCATTCTTGTTATATCAACAATGATTGGACTTTTTCCAGACAGACCTTGTAGGTTGAAATGCTTTACTTTCATTATTATATTTTGATACACAAATTCATTTTGAAGTTTTGAAACTTATCCTTTCCCTGTCCCAGTGCTGAAATTTGACACTTCTCCAAGGAACCCTGAACACACACACTCTTTCTTTCTCTTTCTTTCTTTCTTTCTTTCTTTCTTTCTTTCTTTCTTTCTTTCTTTCTTTCTTTCTTTCTTTCTTTCTTTCTTTCTTTTCTTTCTTCCTTCCTTCCTTCCTTCCTTCCTTCCTTCCTTCCTCCCTTCCTTCCTTCCTTCCCCATCTTTCTTGCTGTCTCTCTCTCTCTCTTTCTTTATCTTTCTTCACTTGGTCTTAGCCAAAAGGCCGAGAAGCAATCTTTTTCTTTCTTTATCTCTTATCTATCTATCTCTCTATCTGTCATCTATCTATCTATCATCTACCTACCTACCTATCTATTCATGCAATTATCCACAATTCAATCTTGTGGTCTTACTAAGGTAGATTTTCTAACCTACACTACAGGTTTCCTTCTGTTCTTCTTTCCATAACTAATTTTATTCTCACACAGTAGTTCCCATTATCCACAGTATAATTAGTTATAACAGGGGGAACACAAAAACACCTAGAATTAATTTATTAAAAATTGTGTATTTATTCTTATATGTTTAAATTTCAGTCACCTTCATCCTGGCTGGTGTGGCTCAGTGGATTGAGTGCCAACCTGTGAACCAATCCAATTCCCAGTCAAAGCACATGCCTTGGTCGTGAGCCAGGTTCCCAGTAGGGGGCATGTGAGAGGCAACTACACAAGGATGCTTCTCTTCCCCTTATTCTACCTCCTTTCCCTTCTCCCTAAAATTAAATAAAAATCTTTTAAAAAATAAATATATAAAAAATAAAATAAATTTCGGTCGCCTTCAAAGTACTCTCCATTTGATGCAATACACCTATCAAGATGTTTTCACTGATCAAAATGTTTTTTGAACTGGTCAATTTTGATGTCTTTCAGTGTTTCTGCTGTTTTTTTGTTTCGCCCCTTCCACATCAGAAAAACGTACCCTTTGAGAAAATTGTTCAGTTGCTCAGGGCAAGATCAGGTGCATAGAGAAGATAGGTTATGGGGGTCATACTGTTTTTGCTCAATAACTGCTGAACATTCAATGTGGTGTGGGAAGGTGCCTCATAAATCACCCATGATGAAATGGGCAAACTCATTGAAAAAGCCCTCAAAAAAATGCACTGAAGCCAAATGTAGCCTCTAACAACAATGTCAGCTGCTACACTGATAAAAGTGGGTTCCTAGAACACTCATCAAATGGGGGGAAACCTATATATCCTACAAGGAGCCTGCCCTTCAAAAGATAATTCCAAATGTTTTAGTCTCCCTCATATGCTTAATACTTGGTTATTCAGAAAGTCATTTCAAAATTTCTGACCCACACCACATGAAAAGGCACACTGCTAACTACAGTTTAAAAAAAATTATTTAAACATCCTTTTGTCTTTAGCATAAGAACAAAGCAGTCAAAATAATATATTCAAATGTTACTGGGTTAAAGACTTGAATAGACACTTCTCCAAAGAGAACATACAGATGGCCAATAGACATATGAAAAGGTGCTTGACATCTTTAATCATCAGAAAAATGCAAATTAAAACCACAATAAGATATCACCTCATACCAGTCAGAATGGCTATCATCAACAAATTAACAAACAAGTGCTGGCAAGGATGTGGAGAAAGGGGAAAACTTTTGCACTGTTGATGGGAATGTAGATTGGTACAGCCACTGTGGAAAGTAGTACAGAGATACCTCAAAAATATATCTATATATATATATCTATATATATATATATCTGCTTTTGACCCAGCAGTCCCACTTCTAGGAGTATATATAAAAAAACAAACCACTAATTTGAAAGAATAAAAGCACCCCTATGTTCATGGCAGTGTTACTTACAATTGCCAAGATGTGGGAACAGCCCAAGTATTCACCAGTAGATGACTAGATAAAACAACTATGGGAGATTTGCACAATACCATACTATCTGGCCACAGGATACAAAGATGGCAGTGAGGTACGTGGAAGTTGGACCCACTTGCTAGTGCACCCAGCTGGGACACCTAGCCAATCTTCCAAATAACAGAGTGAAGATCCATCAGAATTCCAGTTGATGTGAAGTCTGGAAGCCAAAGGTTGCAGAGGACATTTTAAAATGGATGGTAAGGACATTTTGTAGGCTGACGGGAGGGTCCCCGGACCCTATGCCAGAGACCATGGCTGCTGCAGGAGCTTCAGGGGAGAGCTGGGTCAGTGATTGTAGCTTAGCAGCTCCCTCCTCTCCCAGGACAGCAAATTCACAGACCCATGCCAGGAGAGCCCTAGATGCTTAAAGTTGCTGGGGGATAAAGACACAGTAAGAGACACAGAGCTGGCAGCATACCCAGGCTGGGACTATGGTCACTGACTGGGACAATACCACAGAAATTGGGAAGCCAGGCAACACTTGGATATGGGAGAAGAGATGGGCCACAACTGCCCATGACCCAGATAGTCTCTGGATTGGTCAGAGTGTGGGTCTGTGTGGAAAGGCAGGTGCTTGTTAAGGACGGCCAGTCACAACCAAGGTGAATTCACTCAAAAAAGGCTCTCAGCCACTGTGCAAGGACTTCTCACATGCAGTGGCCAGGGCAGCAAAGAGGGAGGAGGGGTGTGATTTGCTCCCACTCAGGGCATCTCACGGATTGATTTCAAAGGGGGCAGCAGGGGCTCAGCGAGGCTGCAGCATGCACAGAGATTTAATTCAATAGGGGAACTAAATTGCCATGAAGGGACTTTTTGCTCACGCAGTACCCAAGCCAACAAAGAGGGAGAAGGAAGGGTGTGATTTGCACCCATTCAGTGTACCTCACGGACTAATCAAAGGGTTGCACAATGAGGTGGATTATAGGTGCTGGCTTGGTGCATACATGCAGAGTGGAGAGTGTGGGTCTCACAATGCTCTGAGGGCATGGGCTGGAAACTAGGCACCTGTGAATGTTGTAGCCCAGACCAAGCTCCCATCCTCATGGAACCACAGGAAAGGAAAAAATGGAGACCATCCCTCCTCTGCCTGCAGCATCAAGAAAATCCAGCAAGGCCTACTTGGCACAGTTAAAGTCAGCAGGAGGCCATTTTTTTCAAGTGTAAGACAACAAGACCTGGAGTTGTGAGAGGACCAAACAGATCCAGAAACATGTCAGAAGGCTAATAACAAGAGCTGAGAAAAATTTTACTTTACTATCCTTCAGAAATTGCAGTTTATTTTTATTTGTTATTTAAAATTTTTAATTTTTCTTCTTTCCATTTACATTTGTTTGTTAGATTCCATTGTTCAATTGTTTTTCTTTACTCTCCCCTTCATATTGCATTCTAATTTTTCTTTTTTCACTTCATATTCCAATAACACACTACTCTTTGTTATTTATTTTTTATTCAGATTATATATTCTTTATCATATTATTGTTATTTCAAATCTCTCACAGCACCCTTCCCTGGTCTAAATCCACTTCACAATCTTCCTGAGATTTACTACAGTTGTGGTTAACTTTATTCTCTCACACACTATGCCAAGTTTCTATCCCTTACTCTCACTATATCTCACCATCTAACCTCCCATAGCTCTCCTTTTTCTAAAGTCAGCTGACATTTTCCCCTATTTAATAAGAGTCTCATATTTTTTCAACTTTTACAAAAAGTGGCTAGTTGGGTAAAAAATCAGGGTTATTGCTGTACTTTTCCACAGGATCTCCTATCTGTTCTGTACTTGTTAGTATCTCAATTCCCATAGAATATTCTCACTGTCTTACTTCATTTTCTTTTAACCCTGCCCCAAACACACCCAAGACAAGGTGGGAATTGTGCCTACCAGTAAACCTGCTGGAGGGGAGAACCCACCAACAATGTATTCACCAACAAGTAAAGCCGAAGTACAACAAGAGAGCCCAAACAAATGAAATAAAGGGCAACCCTAGAGCATCCAGATAAGGAAATAAAAAAGACTACACCATTGAATCCCACAGAACTCCTAGAGAAATTCACCTTAAAAAAGTGCTGGCAAAGCAGAATATGAGGAATCACAGAAACAAATAAAAAGAGTCACCTAAAATGGGGAGACAAAGAAAGAACCACTAATCAAAGGGAATGGAAGACTCCCCACTAAAACAGCTAAATGAAATGGAGGCAAGCAAACTATCAGATAAAGAATTCAAAAGAATGGTTAGAAGGATGCCCAAGGAACTCACAGACAACTACAAGGAATAGAGTGGGAACTACAACAGTATGAAAAAAGAAACAGAAAATATAAAAAAGAACCAGGAAGAAATGAATAATACAACTTCTGAAATTAAAAAAAAACACACTAGAAGGAATTACAAGCAGACTGGATGAAGCAAAGGGTTGAATTAGTGAGCTAGAAGAACAGGTGAAAAGAAATACCCAGGTAGAGCAGCTGCACACAAAAAAAGACTAAAAGAAAAAATATGAGAATAGCTTAAGGGAACTGCAAGACAACATGAAATGTAACAACATTCGAATCATAAAATTACCAGAAGGAGAAGAAAAGGAGCAAGGGATCGAACCCTGTGTGAAAAAAATAATGACAGAAAACTTTCTGAACCTGGAGAGGGGAAAAGCCATGCAGGTTCAGGAAGGAGAGAGGGTCACAATCAAGATGAACCCAAAGAGGTATACTCCATGACACATCATAATTAAAATGCTAAGTTTTAAAAACAAAGAGAGAATCTTAAAAGCAGCAAGGCACAAACAAGAAGTAACATACAATGGAAGTTTAATAAAGCCAAGAAATGATTTCTCAATAGAAAAACCAAGCCAGAAATGAATGGCAAGAAATATTCCAAAAAATAAAGGCAAAGGCCTGCAGCCAAGAGTATCTACCCAGCAAGTCTCTCAATTAAAATGGAAGGTGAAATAAGGAGTTTCCCAGACAAAAGAAGGCTGAAAGAATACACCTCCACCAAATCAGCACTGCAAGATATGCTAAAGGGACTGCTTTAAGAAGAGGAAGAAAAAGAGTGAGAGACGAGAACAGGTTCAAAGGGAGTAAAATGGCAATGAATAAATACCTATCAATAATAACCTTAAATGGTAATGGATTGAATGCTCTAATCAAAAGACATAGGGTAGCTGAATGGATAAGAAATGACCCGAGAGAAGCAAGATGGTGAAGGAGTGAATGGTAGCCACACTAACCTCCTTCCAGGGACAACCTGGAATTACAACAGAATTGTGGAGAAACCATCCAGAACAAACAACTGAGCAATAGTGAGAAAGAAGCCTTATAACTTCAACAGACAGAAGAATCATCTTCAGCACTAACTGACTGATAAGGTGTGTGGTGCAGACTCAAGAATGCTGGCTGTGTGCCCAGAGATGGCAGTGCCAGAGAGATAATTAAACAACTGGTTGGATCCCGCTGAGAAGTGTGGGGTTTAAACTGTAAATTGGGTTCCCAGCCTAGAGCACCACAGCCCAAAATGTGTACAGATAACAACCCATGGCAAAAAGTGGCAGGGTTGCTCTCTGCCAGAGATGGAGGCCTGGAGACACAAAGAACCATTTAAAGGGCCAACACAAAAATTTTCATGTGCAGCTACTTACCCTGGGGTCTGGAAAAGGTGGAGGTAGAGTGGGCTAGAGAGGCCTCAGGCGAGCCTGGGGACAGAAGTTTTGGGGAGAGAACTGAAAGAGTAGCCACGGGGATCCTGGTGCTGATTCATCCCTCATATAGCTGCAGCCATCCTGCTCAGGCAGACCACTCCCCTATGAGCTGCAGTAGCCTGAGGGGAAACAACAGTCCCACCCCCAGGAGAGACTCTGCCCCGTCTCTGTGGTGCTTAAGCCTGACTGCTGAGTGACTAGATTAACAACTGAAGGAGTCAGCCACAGACAGTAGATCCCTGGAAGTCTTGAAGTGGCTGCCTAAGGTCAGATGGGGTCGTCATTTGACCTCTCCAGAGATGGATCCAGAAAAAAAAAAATACAGTGGTAAATACAAGAGGCTACTGAGACAAAATCAAGTGTGGTCTTTTCCATGATTTGAAATATTTTCTTTCCTTCATGCCTTTTTAACATTCATTTTTTTGTCCATCAAGTTTGTGCATATTAAATCACTATATTTTATACTATAGCATATTTCAATTCACATATTTTTCCCCTCCCTCCTCTTACCCCATTCTATCTTCCACTTTCCTGGCATTATTGTCATTTCAAATTTTGTTTTCTCTTGCTACAACTTGTTTCCATCCTGAACTCTTACTATTTCTCTCCCATCCAGACACACAAAACCAATTTTCTTGTCAATGATCATCTCACATCCTCTTCCCCTCTCTTAAAATACTCGTGTTCTCTCTCCACCTTTAGCAATCTTTGCTCATTGGTTGTGGGTAGTGTAGTTGATGTTGCATTTTTTCTTCAATTTTATATCTAGAGATTCACTAATTTTGTATTTCAAATATCAAATTTTACTGGGCCTTTCTCCTACTCTTTTTTTCATCTCAAATGTTTAATTTTGCCATCTTAGCCTTTTTGTTGTTGTTGTTGTTGTTTTGTCTTTCTTCTATTTCTCTTTCATCCTGTCATTTTATTTTTCTTTATACTCCTTTTTTTCTTTTTTCTTACATCTCAAATTTTAGTTTTCCCCTGTCATAGCTTAGTTTATGTTCCTCAGTCATAGTATTCTCTCTTCCTCTGTAACTTCAAAATCACTTCCCATTCCTCTAAACATCTCTTAGACTTTTATTTGTTTCTTTTTTCCCTCTTATTCCCATACCAACTATATTAACTTTACCTCATTTGCTGTTGATAGTACTGTGGTGGATCTTTCTCTCTTATTTTGCTCCTATATTTTTATTAGTTATTTATTATTTTTCCTTTCCTTTCTTTCTCTCTCTATTTTATTTTATATTATCTTAATCTCTGTTAAAAACTAATACTATATGTTTTGCCTCCATTCCACATTCATCATCCATCATTTCCTTTTTATTTATTATATAAATTTTACTTTCTCTCTTCATGTTGTTCCAAAACCTGACTCTTATTAGCGCTTCTCCCTCTGTCCTCTCAAAACCATTTTTCTTTCAGTAGGTCATCTCCTATCTGCTCTCCTTTCTTATAATAGTCTTAATCTCTTTGCACCCTTATTTATATTGGTTCATTTTCTGTGGATAGTGGGATTGCAGGGGGGGAGTTACTTTTGTGGGTGTGAGTTTGTTTCCTGGACTTTGTGGTTTTCTTCTCATAGTACTTGCACAACAGCACACAAGATGCAGTGGGCAGATTGACTCTCAAACACCTGGAGGGAAGGACCCACCAAAGAAAGACCCAACAACAATCAAAACCCAATTACATCCAGATAACCAGCATAAAAGGCATAAAGAGCATTCCAAGAGGATCTAGTTCAGGTGATCAAGGAGATTGTACCACTGAATCTCACAGGTCTACCATAGAAGTTTACACCACAAAGTCAGGAAGACAAAATGGATCAATTTAAGAAGCATAAGCAAACAAGAAGAGTCTTACAAATAATGAGAAGACAAAGAAACAATTCCCAATCAAAAGAAAAGGAAGAATACTCAGAAAAAGTGCTAAATGAAATAGAGGCAAGTCAGCCATCATATATTGAGTTCAAAACAATGATTATAAGTAAGCTCTATGAGCTCACTGAGAATTACCAAAAACTACAGGAAAGCTACAAGGAACTCACAGCAAACTACACCACCATAAAAAGGAACATAGAAAAAATGAACATAGGCCAAGAGGAAATGAAGAATACAATTTCAGAATTGAAGAACACAGTAGAATATATCAAAAGCAGGCCAGATGAAGCAGAGGATCAAATCAGTGAGCCAGAGGACTAGGTAAAAAAAACAAAACAAAACACAGAAAGAGCAAGAATAAGAAAAAAGATTAAAAAAGAATGAAGAGGGGTTAAGGGAAGAGCAGGACAACATTAAATGCAATAATATCCATATAATAGGGATACCAGAAGGAGAATAGGAGCAATTTACTATTTGAAAAAGTAATGATGGAAAACTTCCATAATGTGATGAGAGAAAAAGTCACATAAGTCCAAGAAGCAGAGAGGGTCCCAATCAAGAGGAACGCAAAGAGGCCCACTTCAAGACACATCATCATTAAAATGGCAAAATTCAAAGACAAAGAGAGAATCTTAAAGGCAACAAGGGAGAAACAGGAAGTAACATACAAGGGAGCCCCAATAAGGGCAGCAGCTAACTTCTCAATGGAAACACTACAAGTCAGAAAGGAATGGCAAGAAATACTCCAAGTAATGAAAACCAAAGGCCTGCAACCAAGACTACTCTATCCAGCAAGGCTCTCAGTTAAAATGGAAGGCCAAATAAGGAGCTTCCCATATAAAAGAAGTCTAAAAGATTACACCTCCACCAAAGCAGCTCAGCAAGAGTTGCTAACAGAACTGCTTTAAGAAATGGAAAGAAGCCTGGCTGGTGTAGCTCAGTGGATTGAGCGCGGGCTGGGAACCAAAGGATCCCGGTTCGATTCCCAGTCGGGGCACATGCCTGGGTTGCAGGCCAGGTCCCCAGTGAGGGCTATGTGAGAGGCAACCATACATTGTTTTCTCCCTCTCTTTCTCTCTCCCTTCTCCTCTCTCTAAAAATAAATAAATAAAAAGGAAAAAAAAGAAATGGAAAGAAAAGAGTGAGAGAGAGAAGAACACTGATACAAAAAAATGGCAATGAATAAGTACCTATCAATAATAACCCTAAATGTAAGTGGATTAAATTATCCAAACAAAAGACACAGAATAGATTAACGGAGAAGGAAGCATGACACACACATATACTGCCTACAAGAACAAAAGACCTACACAGACTGAAAGTGAAGGGCTGGAAACAAATATTCCAAGCAAATGGACAGGGAAAAAAAGCTGAAATAACTATACTCATATCAGACAAAATAGATTTCAAAAAAAGGACCATAAGAAGAGACTCAGAAGGTCATTTTATAATACTAAACTAAAGAATCTATGAAGAAGACATAATCATTTAAAAAATATATTCATCCAACATAGGAGCACCCAAATACATAAAGAAAATCATGGAGGACTTCAAAAAAGATATTGACAGCAATGCATTTATAGTAGAGGATTTCAACACATCACTGTCAAAAATGGACAGATCTTCCAAACAAAATATCAACAAAGATATTGTGGCATTAAACAATGTCATATATCAAATGGACTTAAATGATATATAGAGAGCCTTTCATCCCAAAGAAGCTAAATACACATTCCTTTAAAATGCACATGGAACATTTTCAAAGAAGACCACATAATAGGACACAAAACAAGCCTCAACAAATTCAAGAAAATTGAAATCACATGAAGCATTTTCTCTGGCAACAAGGGACTGAAACTAGAAACCAATCTTAAGGAAAAAAATCAAAGTCATTAAAACTCATGGAGATTGAATAGCATGCTATTAAACAATGAATGGGTCAAGAATGAGATTAAGGAAGAAATAAAGAAGTTTCTTGAAACAAATGAAAATGAACTCACAACAATCCAAAACCTATGGGACACAACAAATACAGTTCTGAGAGGAAAGCTCATAGCGATACAAGCCTACCCGAAAAAGATAGAAACATTTCAAATAAACAACCTAACTCTATGCCTACAAGAACTCAAGGAACAAAAAAGACTGCCTAGAGCAATTAGAAGGAAGGAAATAACCAAGAGAAGATTGAACAGCATAGAAACTAAAAGCACAATTCTAAGGATCATTAAATCCAGGAGTTGGTTCTTTGAAAAGATAAACAAAATTGACAAGACTTTAAGCAGGCTCATCAAGAAAAAGAGAGAGAGAAAAAAAACAACATGCAAAAAAAAAAATAAACACAATGAGAAATGAAAGAGGAGAGATTGCAACTGATACCACAGAAATACAAAGGATTGTAAGAAATTATTATGAAGAAATATATGCAAAGAAATTTGAAAACGTAGGTGAAATGGACAAATTTCTAGAAAAACATAATCTTCCAAAACTCAATGAAGAAGAAGCAGAAAGCCAAAAAAAAAATACCAATAACAGCTGACAAAATTGAAGCAGTAACAAAAAACTCCCTACACATAAAAGCCCTGGAGCTGATGGTTTCATGAGAGAATTCTACAAAGCCTTTAAGGAAGAGCTAACTACTATCTTTCACAGACTATTCAAAAAATCTAAGAAGATAAAGTCTCCTAAACTTTTTTCATGAAGCCAGCATCATCCAAATCCCAAAACTAGATAAAGACACAACAAAGAAAGAAAACTTCAGGTCAATATTGTTGATGAACATACATTGTAAAATCTTCAACAAAAATTGACAAACCGCATCCAGCAATACATTATAAAGATCATACACCATGACCAAGTGAGATTCATCCCAAAGATGTAAGGATGGTACAATATTCTCAAATCAATAAATGTAATACATCACATAAACAAAAGGAAAAACAAAAATCACATGATCGTATCAATAGATGCAGAAAGATCATTTGATAAGGTACAGCACCCATTTATGATTAAAACTCTCAGCAGAGTAGGAATAGAGGGAGCATTCCTCGACCCAATAAAGGCCATGAAGGAGAGACTTATAGCCAACATCATACTCAATGGGCAAAAACTAAAACTTTCCCACTAAGATCAAGAAAAAGACAAAGTTGTTCATTTTCACCATTTGTATTCAACAGGAAGTCCTAGCCACAGAAATCAGACAAGAAGAAGAAATAAAATGCATCCAAGTTGGAAAGGGAAAAACAAAACTCTCATGATTGTTTGCAGATGACATGATAGTGTACATAGAAAATCCTATAGAAAAAAACCTGTTCTACCTAATAAATAAATTTCACAATACAGTGGGATACATAGTCAATATTCAGAAATCAAAGGCATTTTTGTATACCAACAATGAAATATCAGAAACAGAAATTGGAGGGAAAATCCCATTTCATATAGCAAGAAGATAAATAAAGTACCTAGGAATAAACCTAATCAGGGAGGTAAAAGACCTGTACTCAGAAAACTAAACAACACTGAAGAAAGAAACTAAGGAAGACACAAACAAATGGAAACACATATTGTGTTAATGGATCAGAAGAATTAACATTATCAAACTTTCCATACTACCCAAAGAAATTTATAGATTCAATATAGTACCTATTAAAGGGCCAATGGCATATTTCACAGACATAAAACAAACACTTGAAAAATTTATGTGGAACCATAAAAGAACCTGAATAGCTGCAGCAATTTTGAGAAAGAAGAACAAAGTAGGAGTGATCACAATACCTGATATAAAACTGTATTACAAGGCCACTATAATCAAAACAGCCTGGTACTGGCATAAGAACAGACACATGGACCCCAGAAATAAACCCAAGTCTCTATGGCCAATTAAAATTCTACAAACAGGGCAGCAGCATGAAA
>PVJI01027334.1:0-17828 GCA_004026765.1 Micronycteris hirsuta
TAGGGGTGCCAGAAGGAGAAGAGGAAGACCAAGGGATTGAAAACTTATTTGAACAAATAATGAAGGAGAACTTCCCCAAGCTGGTGAAGGAAATAGATTTTCAGGAAGTCCAGGAAGCTCAGAGAGTCCCAAAGAAGTTGGACCCAAAGAGGAACACACCAAGACACATCATAATTACATTACCCAAGATTAAAAATAAAGAGAGAATCTTCAAAGCAGCAAGAGAAAAGGAGATAGTTACCTACAAAGGAATTCCCATAAGACTTTCAGCTGATTTCTCAAAAGAGATCATGCAGGCAAGAAGGGGCTAGAGAGAAGTATTCCAAGTCATGAAAGGCAAGAATATATCCAAGAATATATCCAAGAATGTATCCAAGAATATTCTATCCAGCAAAATTTTCATTTAGAATGGAAGGGCAGACAAAGTGCTTCTCAGATAAAGTCAAGTTCAAGGAGTTCATCATCACCCAGCCTTTATTATATGAAATGTTAAAGGAATTTATATAAGGCATGGAGGGATATCAACAGGGGAGTGGTAGGGGGAGAGAGAGGGAAAAGGTGCAGAGAATTAGTAGCATAAACGGTAGGTAGAAAACAGACAGGGGGAGGTTAAGAATAGTATAGGAAATGTAGAAGACAAAGAACTTATGTGTATGACCTATGGACAAAAACTAAAGGGCGGGGAATAGGGGGTGCAGGGTGGAGGGGAAGAAAGGGGGGAAAATGGGACAACTGTAATAGCATAATCAATAAAATATATTTAAAAAAAGAATTTAATAACATAAATTACAGGTGTGACAAAATATTTAAGAGATGGAGACATAAAAAAGGACCAACGATAAAGCTAAAATATATATCACATGAGCTATGGTTTGATAATGTTAGCAAAAAAACTGAATGCAAGAATGAGTATGACATGTTGAGAAAATGATAAAATGTTTAACTCAAGTTATAGTGTTCACTCATGTATGATAAGGCAAAATAAAGACTATAGAGTGTTTGAAATGGCAAGGTGAAAAATTCTGATTTAATTTTCTTGCAGAAACATTATGATAACATTTTTTAGCTGAAAAGTACTTGTGATTTCTTAGCAGGCAAGATTGTAAAAAGTCGTTTTGCCCATATTACTTAATTTATATGTTAGTGTTATTCTCAAACCCTCTCCCTGAAAGTAGCAAGATGTCTGCCAAAGAAGTTCAAGGAGAACGACAGAGAGCGACTGAGTTCTGGACACAATTTAAGCTTCTGAGTGCAACTTAAGTCAGTAAGTGCCCCATTTTTACTTCAGTCACTTTGGGTTGTATTTCCTGTCACAAGCGAAAGAGTCCTAATTAATAAAAAATGAAGTAAGAAAAAAACAACAGTTGGTAATTGGGAAAACAGTGAAGAGAGAAGGGTGAAGGCTTACAGAAAAGTTTGAGCCTAGGAGATTGAAATAAGGGTTTGCAGCACGGTATTTTTGCGGAGGTAAATATCTTCCATTTTTTATCTGTTGTGTTTGAGATGATGATGCTAGAAGCATATCCAAGTAGAAAAGTCAAGCTGGCCATTAAAACAAGAAGACTGGAGTTTGGGAGACAGACAAAGCAGTTAACTAACAGATTGTGCTACTATTTTCTCCATTTACACATAAAGAAACTAAGGAACAAGGAAGATAAGAAACTTGTCCAAGGGGGTCACACACAGTGAGTACCAATGGTGTTTGAGTAAAGACAGTCTGGCTCTGGATTTATACTGTTTACCATTTTGCTCTATAAGGAGTATATTTTGAGGCATACACTTTTGGGGCTACCTGAACCTACCCGTGAACACTAATAATTTGATGAGTTTGTGGATTTAGTCAAGCTGCTTGTTTATGTTAGAAAGATTGGCATATAGGAAATCCTGTACAACGCTTTTGTAAATGGAGGTATATAATTCTATAATACCTCTAAAATAAGAGATGTAGGCCTAACATACAAGTTCATTTTGTGTAACAAATCACAGCAAATAAAGCCAAAACATGTTTTTAGTGGATTGTGAAACTGATCATTAACACTGAGTTCAGGTCAGGTAAATATAGTCTGCAATGCTTTGTAATCATATTTGCAAAAGGTAGGCCTGAGCAATTATGTCATGCTATCTTTTTAAAAAGTATTTTATTGATTTATTTTTAGAGAGAGGGGAAGGGAAGGAGAGAGGGAGAGAAACATCAATGTGTGGTTGACTCTCTCGCGCTCCCTACTGGGGTCCCGACCCAGGCATGTGCCCCGACTGGGAATTGAACAGGTGACCCGTTGGTTCGCAGGCCGGCACTCAATCCCCTGAGCCACACCAACCAGGGATTATGTCATATTATCTTAAACTGATGATTACAAGGTTATGAATAAGAGTGGTAAACTATAATAACTTGACATTACTCTACACTTAATTCCCCTCCCTAACTTTGGCCCAAAAATTAGAATTGAAGATTTGTATATTGAGTTTCCAGGGCAAGTGGAGAATTTTCTTACAATTTATAGGGAAAATCTGACTCATGCTTATTTAAATCAGTATGTCATTAATCACACACAATCTATTTTGAGATTGTTGTACCTTCTCTCATCTCCATGCTTGGGTTCCTTCCACTGGTGGTCCTACAGAGTGGGGGGTACATGGAGGGAGGAGGAAGTTTATCTCTCACCTGCAATGACTCTTCCACTCATTAGAATTATGTTTGAATTAAAACCTTCAAATAGTTCTTTGTTTTGCTCTGCTGTTTAGTAACAAAGAGGAGCTCTACTCCAATCTGCTATGATTTTACATGGAAGATTTCATAAGTATTGCAGCACTAATAATCTGTGATTCTAAATTTAAAGCCAACACAGCTGGGAAAAAATCTATTACGACATCAGTAAAGATATTCACATTTATGTAGTGCTTAAGGACTTAGAGCAAAATTCACATGAGATGCAAAAATAGGCTGTGCATGAAATGCTATACGTTAACCCAGAAATTAGTAGGTGTCTATAATTCCAACTATGTGCCTCAATAGCAGAATTCTTTTGTCAGTTATGGGGATGGTTTTAAGGTCTAGCATTATATTTTTCTTTCTTTAAAAGAATCATCAGTGATTCCATGCCTAATGCAGATACACTTACCACCAAAGCCTTAAAATTATTTACTTGCTTTATTTTCATTGTATATATCAAGAACTCAAATATTCTAGTAATATTTACAAAAAATTATGATAGAATTATTTTTGAGTTAGCATTTTCAACCAAGAGCTTACTATTAAATCGGAGAAATTTGGGAGGATCCATAAAATCCTTATTTGACCTCCTAAGCCTTCAACACCTCTGAAAGGAATCATTTTGAAATTGAGATGTTCCCACAGAATTGGTCACGTACCGCTTGTCCGTAGTTCCTGTAGGATACAGAACCAAACTTAGACAACTCCAGCAGAGTCAGCGCCACTGCAACGATCGTCACGACTATGCAGAAGACGTGCAAGATCAAAACACATAAAGCCTGAAAAGAAAATGTAGGGTAAATTCATTACAGTCAGAATAAGCACTTTGGTTAGGCAGTGTGCTAAAAAAAATCACCTCGTTAAAACTGATCTGGTTTCTGAAGCGTTAGAAATGTTGGTACGCTTGCCATTAAAGTATTTTTCTGATTTATATAAAACGCAGTTAATTTAGAGAAAACATGAAAATATCATCACACCAATAAGCGTAAATCTTTCATGTGGGCTAAAAAATGTATTTTACAATCTTCTGAGTCAGTTGGAAGAAAGCCTTATAAGATGTGATTCTAACAAAAGGACTTCCACTGCAAACAGAAAAATAGAAGAAAAAGACAGAAAAGGACTACTTGTAGAAATAAGCCAAACAGGAGTCAATCATTTTTAGTGCTAGGTTTTAAATCTCTAGGAAAAATCCCTCAGTACCTCTGGATATCTGCACAATTATATAAAGCTTTTTTTATCTGTACAATTATGAGCTAAGATGAATTAATTTCTACAGTACTGTTAAACTCTAGAATTTTCTCTTCCCAATAGCTTTCCGCCTATATCAAAGATAGATCTTTATTCTAGACATATCCTTTATTTTATTACAAGATGCAATCCTGTTTCCAAACTGGACAGTTAGGAAAATGGAGTTTTATAGCAGTATCATGTTTATACATAAAGGCATTAGGTCCTATTACATTTTTCAGATAGTAAAGTTTATACAACTCTTAAAAAAAGGTAGAATACCAAACAAAAGAAAGCTCTATATAAATTTAGAAACCTTTACATATCATAGATCCTAATGAATATAGTGTGTTTGTCTACATTAAAGTATGTGCTTTTGGATTTTCACTTAATTCCTTCATTTACTTTACAGGTAGGGTAGATTCCTGCATTATTTAGATACTATCTTTTCATTAAAATGTACTTAGCTTTGTGACGAATGATTTCTAGGATACCCTAAACATTTCAACTTACCAGGTGTGGAGTTGGATGCCTTGCCATTTTAATTAAGAAGATTCCTGAAATGATAAACTGGATATAAAAACATATATTTATAAATATTCATTAATAATGCTCATCAACTTAAAATGTATTTTTAACAACTTCCTCTTCTAAGTCAATTATTTTTATAATACTATAAATAGTATTTACAGTATATTATTATTGTATTAGAGTATTAGTATATAGTATTATAGTATTAATGTATAGTATTATAGTATATTATTATAGTATTATAAATACTATGAGTAGGAAAATATAAAAAAATTTTAGTTGAAGGTGTCAGGACATATAGTAGTGAGTTTAAAAGCAACAGTAGGGTCACTAATAACAGAAATATATAGGGGACAGTGTGCAGAATTCAGATTGTGGTATATGACGAAGATGACTTAGGTGGTCCTGAGTAAGGGAGCAAATCTGTGCATGCTTTCTGAACTCATTCCATTATTACTTGTAATGCTGTCCTTCCTTGTGAAATGACGCCACTGATTACAACTGCTGTATACATACCCAGATGTGAAAAAAGTGGCCCATGAGTCTATTCAAAATTGTGTTTGTATAAAATATATCTCTTAACTGAGACTATGACACTATGAAGGTAACAGCTGCTATTCATATTTTTGTCTTTGTTTTCAACAAGCGTTCCATTACTTCACAACGGGGTACTTTGTCTGTTTCCTGGAGTATAAAATGATGCCACATTTTTTGAAGGTGGGCTCAACAAATATTCTTTTTGTCTCATCTGTTTTGTTTTAATTTGTAGAAAAATAGTATTCATACTATACACCATACAAAAAAAAAAAGGCAGATCTGAAGCTTATGAATTCCTCAAGGATAACGTAAATCTACATACACAGCACTTCATGCTGTAACAAAGGCTGAGATTTCCAAGGCCATACATAGTGAAGGTAAGGGCTAATTCAGAATAGAAAGTAAAAGTATCTTTTGAATTTTAAATTGGAGTGCTCTCTAATTTAAACTACCAACCCATGTACTTTACAAAATTTATCCAAAGTTTATGACCTAAGTAAGAAGTTTTGCATTGGATTAAATTCCATAAAATTTTGCCCGGCTGGTGTAGCTCAGTGGATTGAGCGCGGACTGGGAACCAGAGGGTCTCGGTTCGATTCCCAGTCAGGGCACATGCCTGGGTTGTGGGCCAGGTCCCCAGTGAGGGCCATGTGAGAGGCAACCATACATTGTTCTTCCTCCCTCCCTTCTCCTCTCTCTGAAAATAAAATAAATAAAAAAAAAAATCTTAAAAAAAGTGTTTAAATTCCATAAAATTTTTAGGTAATTTATTCTAGGAGCTAAATATGCTATTTTGATAATATGAATGACTAAATGCTGAGGGACATGGATCATTTATCTGGATTTTGTCTGCAAATTCACTATTTTTCTCCCATTGTTTTCTAATGCAGTGCTTTGACACTTGTGAGCCAATGTAGAAAGGCGGAGTATCTCCTAGAGGCCACTGCTTTGCATAAAGCCCTGTCAGGTAGCAGCCATCTTATCCCCAACAGCCCTTCCGGGGGCGTCCAACCCAAGGCCCGCGGGCCGCACGTGGCCCAGGATGGCTATGAATGTGGCCCAACACAAAATCATAAATTTACTTAAAACCTTTTTTTTTGCTTATCAGTTTTTGTTAGTGTTTGTATATTTAATATGTGGCCCAAGACAGCTCTTCTTCTTCCAGTGCGGCCCAGAGATGCCAAACGGCTGGACACCCCTGCGGCAAGGCTTGGACCACTGGTTGTAAGCATGGGGTAAGTGGTCTCCCTGCTCCTTATTGCTACTTCCAACCATTCTCTCTCCTCTAGCTTTGAATCAAATGTCATCAGATTCTATCACCCACTGTCCCTCCTGGTGAAAGTCTTGTGTTGACTCCTTGGTCACTCTCTTCTTTCTAGGTGATTTTAATCTCATCTTCTAACTCTCTTTCTAACATCTCTTAATCCTTGTTATTTTAATATGTACATATAAAATCCTTCTAATACCCTGGGCTTGCGGTTCTTCGAATTTATGTCTTTCTCTTTTTTTTTTGCTTTTATTTTTTATTTTTATTTTTTAAATTACTTTATTGTTGTTCAATTACAGTTAAATATCTTTCGATCCTTTAACTCCATCTTATTTCAGTCACTCACTCCCATATTAATTTTCTTGTCCTTGTTTCTACCAGTAAGTGTAACATCTTTCAAACCTCAATTTCAAATGTCCCACTCTGACCACCAACTTCTATCATTCTAGCTCATGCCCCCATCTAGATCTATAACCTGAGCCCCTCAACGCCCCCCAGCCCTGCCGCGTTACATTCACTCCATCACTCTCTTAAATTCCATGGTCACACTCTATAAACATTCACTTCTATACACTCTCAACTCCTTTGCATCTTTCTTGTCCAATCACAGCTGCGTGCTTAGACCAAAACCCTGATTAAGTGCAGTTCTTCTTACTGCATGGCTGTACCCATGCAGCCGACCACGGCCTGAGAAAGACACACAGCCTTCTTGACCCATCTCACTATAAGCTTAAGTGAGTGAGCCCTTACTGCTACATGGAAGTCAAACCAATTTTCCACAATACACGCACTCTCTCACTTTTCCTACACGACTATTTCATGTCCTCTCCTTTCTCCTCAAACAACCAGGCCACTCTGCCATTCACACTCTCAGCCGATGGTCTTGCTTTCTCATTCATCAAGATATTTCAAGCCATTGGAAGAAAAGTTCCACAACTTCCCAACACCCCATCTACCTACTTATCAAAATGTTTCTCCTCTCTCTGTATTCTTCTACCTTGACACTATTTAATTAAAGATGGATAATTCTCTGTTGTGGGAGCTGTTCTATGCATCATAGGATGTTTATCAGCATCCATGGTCTCCGCCCACTAGAGGCACACCCCCAGCTGTGAAAACCAAAATTGTCTCTATATACTACCAAATGTCCTGAGTGGCAAAATCACCTCTATTTGAGAACCACTGCTAGAGATGAGCTGCGCTCTTAGCTATTTGTGTATTAAAATTCATCATCTCTTGCCTACACAAGTACATAATTTTAATGATACCTCTCTCCTACCATTTATCTCATGTCGTCAATTTTCTTTTCTGATTCAGTTTCCTCAATAAAAGACATGATACTTCCAACTTACTGAAACAAGTAAGCAAACTCTCTCTTGACCCAAACTGTCCCCAGCTACCACCACATTTCACTACACCACATTAACCAAAGTCCTTCAAGGAGTTGTCTGTGTTTACTGTCAATAATTCCTTCCTCCCACTGTGTCCGAAATCAACTCCAGGCAGGCTTGTGCCCCACTAGTCCCCTGAAACTACTCACCCAGTTTACTATAGGCCTTTGTATTGCTAAATCCAATGACCAGCCCTTGTTTTATTTGATAAAATAACAGAATTTAGCCTAGGGTGGTGTAGTTCAGTGGACTGAGTGCGGGCCTTCGAACCAAAAGGTTGCAGTTCAGTTCGATTCCCAGTCAGGGCATATGCCTGGGCTGCGGGCCAGGTCCCCAGCAGGGGCCGTGCTAGACACAGCCACACACTGATGGTCTTTCCCTCTCTTTCTCCTTCCTTTCCCCGCTCTCTAAAAATAAATAAATAAATAAATAAATAACATATTTAAAAAAATATAACAGAATTTAATAATAATTTATCTCTCCCTATTTTTTTGTTTACTTGGTTTCCAGGATGCCAGGCTCTCCAGATTCTTCTACTACATCGTGGCTGTGTAAGAGCCACAGAAGAGTTCAGGTAATGGCAAATTTAGGTAATGTATGATTATTGACTCATTGTGTGAGGAAACTTATGTAACGACCCTAAATATGAAAGTTAACCATGCCAATGGATAACATGGTTGAGATGCTTTGTTTCTCTCTATCAAAGGACAATCCAACCTACAGTTGTCATTGTGTATTTACTCCTATATTCACATCTCTTGTGACATCACAGACAAATTAACAGTGCTCAAAAAATATCTGTTGAAAAATGGAACTTGATTTTGAATGAATTACCAACCTGGGGTTTTGTTAAATAATTCCCCTGAAAACTCTGTTTAGAAACTGCTCCCTATCTTCCATTAGAGGCATGTGTATTATTTATTGAATGATTAAATCATATAAATGCATTCTACTCACAATAATTCCCCATAAAGGACATCCTGTTTTGTAAGTTAGAGGTTCATAGGTCCCGAAGACTCCTTTAATCTGTCCCATATACATAATCAATAGGAAATACCACATGAAAATATGAAAGATGCCAATCAAAATCTGGATAGCCTGTGAGAAGAGTGCTATTAGTACTGAAATCATGTAATTTGTAATACAATTCTAATAACTGTTAATTATGAGAAACATGCAACACTTTTATAAAAGATACAAGTAAAATAGTAATACACTTAACCATGTATTTCTTGGATTGGTTCACCCAAGAAGAAGGTCCTCACCAGGAAGTATGGACTGAGGCTTACTGAATAGGAATCACCCATACCTGGAGCACCTAATAATTGTTCCTTAATAATTCTGGCCAATTCTTCCATAAGAAAGTTAGTGATCTGACTCCATCACTGGCTATTCTCCTTTTCTACCCAGTAATAGCATGAGAGGAGAATACTGAAGGTATATGAGAGGAAATGTGGTTACTAATCTATTTGGATGCAGGTAGCTACACATCCTGCAATTAATGAACCAATGAATCACTTTTTGAATCTAATAAAATCAATGAATCGCTTTTTGAATCTTATAAAGTTTTGTATCTCTTTTCCTTCAATAAATCCTTGGTATGGATCTTTTTCACAAGCATGATGGGATGAGGTACACAGAGCTACAAAGAGTACCCAAAGTAGACTTGCTTGCACAAGGTCTTCTTATTGAATGGGGATGGGTTAGTAGGGATAGGGGAGAATTATTACTCAACTTTAATGTGTAAGAATATAATTATAATCTCAGTAAACATGTCCCTGTAAATATACTTCTGAATGTATATATAAACTGATATTTCATATTCTGAATCACATTTTAAATTAGCCTTAAAAATTTCAGAGAGTACATTAATTTCATTTTCATATAAACTTTAATAAAAAAGCTATTTAATGTTTTAACTTTAATAGTTTCAGTTCTGTGTAAAGCAAGTCATTTATGAAACACATAAATGCAACTGGCTGATATTAAAAATATATTTTAGAGAAGTGGGGTTTTTTTGGTATAGAAAGACCACTGTTGTAGGTAATAATCTCATGCATTTTTATAGATTTAGAATTTAAGATTTCCTCTACACCCAATTTGGAAGAACAGCATTATTTTTAGAGGTCCTTTGGATTTGATTGGGAGAAAATCCTCTACTAAATTACAAAATTCTCCAGGGCCTGGACCTCAGCTGTCTCGCTATTGTAATCAGCCTCTGGTGTGGTGCCCAATGCAGAGCAGGCACCCAGGAAGTACCTCCTGTGGAAGTACCTCAGTATCAAGAACATAAATTCCACGGGACTTTCCAACTGTTAAAAAAAGTGACTGGGTTTGAAAAATAGTGTCTCCTTTTATGTGATTGGTAATTGTTCTATATAAAACCATGAAATATTCATTTGGCCAAGGCTTAAGGACTCTACAAGAAAGCGAGGCTGCTAGTGTGTGAAGGACAAGATGGGTTTTCTCATTTAAAAATGGTTCTTAGCCTAATGCCAATGAATGGGTTCCAGGAAGACACAGTCCTCCCCGGGGGAAAAATGAGTGCAAAGGGCTGTGATATGTACATGAGTCTGAGAAGATTCAGAGCTTTCTTCCTCTATCTAAGAGGTCCGTGACTCCAAAGCAGTGAAGAACCCATGCTGAACGGTCAGGTAGAAGACCTAGACCAGTGGTCTACACAGTAGCCAGCTTCAAAGGAAAAGTTCACATCCAGTGCAAAACTGTTTTCCCCTTCATATGTGAAAGAGCACGGTCTCCACAGTTCCTTGGTGCTTTTGTAAGACAGCTAGACAGACTCTCTGTGTGTAGCTTGAGAGACAGATTGATAATCATCCTACTGCACAGACACCAACACAGTACTCAAAAGGGACCAGCAATACATCTCTTTTCCAGTTAAAAAAACACACTGGTTTTTAAAGGCCTACTTTGGATTTTGTCTATTTTCCTGTGTATGTGAGTTTGGTCAGTGTGCTTATATCTAATAGATACTAGTTTATGAAGGGGCATGAGATCACTCAAAATTTGTAGAAGACAATCAACATTTAAAAAAAAACAAGTTTTACCCGGTTGACTTAACCAAACCCGACCTTTCCAGATCCAAGAATGTTCCTTATTAAACTGAAGTAGTGCATGACCCCAAATTGAGTCAAAGTGAAGTGATACTTACCCCTAACACAAGTGCATCTGCTGTAGAGATTTTTGAACATTGAGCCATACTACTAGCATTTCCTCTAGATGATTACGTCTCTAATCTTTGGTGATATCTTTATTAGCAAACTTCTATAAAACAATACAAAACACATATACACATTTTGCTCAAAAGAAAATAATTAAGTTTGATTCTTTCCTTATTATTTCACAACCGCCTCCCCAAACTCAGAGGTAATCACTCTCTTCTTCTCATGCCTTCATTTTTAGTAGCATCAACTTGCATTTACCTGTTCTGAATAAGAGTCTCAACTGAAAAGCCTGCGACTATAAAATATTGGTATATTACAGATATTTTCTGAGTAGTGAACAGCATGTCCGGATGATAAGGTAGAAAGAAAACCTAGGGAACAGTGTTAGAAAATTCTTGGTAAAGCTTTTAACCATTCATTTGCAATTCATAATCAATTCAGTGCAATTCCTAATGCTATGTTCACATTTTCAAAATCAAGTTCTTGTACTTAAGATCATCACGGGCTTAGGATGTTTTCCTGACACATACCTGCTACGTAGTTCCTCTTTCTAGATGCAAGAACTTTTTCTTCCATTGTTCACACTCTTAAAGGCTTGTACTGTTTTTTTTTTTTTTCTTATATTCCTGTATTTCTCCCTGGTGTTTAGATCATCTTCTTATTTACTTTAAGATAAAAACCTGGATAATAATTGTATCCCCTTAAGGGATATTATCCTCTTGTGGATCAGAAATTAAACTGTTCTGCATTTTCCAACATGTCATATTTAGGTCAATAATATGAGTGATGCCACTTAGCCAGGTGATCACCTGATAGATGATCCTAAAACTTTGTCTTTTCAGAAAGCAGGGAGTATGGACTAGAGGACCTGTAATTCCCTGCACCCTTAAATTCTCATGACTTGATTATTTTGATGAGCCTTCAGTTTCTAAAACTGATTTTCTGAATGTCTCTTAATTCTGTAAAGTACAGAGACATAAAAAAAAAAACCCAAAAAACTAGGTAAAGATACCAGAGTTAGTGACAGAGAATAGAAAAGACAGTACATTAACAATTGAAGTATAAATAGTAAGCTTTCTATATGCAAATACTACCTCTGAGAAATACCAAAGAAAAGGTATAGGCCTACAGGCAACCAAGATTAATAACTCTGTCATGCTTAGATAGAAAGAGATAGAATGATAGAATTTATAGAGTAAAGAGGAAAAGCCATATCTCGACTATTATTTCACTTTTCAGGTAAAAGGAAAATAATAAATATAGAAAGTCCTTTTGTGTGTATATAAAAATTATTTTCACATTCCTAGTTGACAGTGAAAGCGTCAAGAGTGACTTGGGGAGCAGAATATTTAGCATTACTATTATCTTTATCCAAAATGAGGTGTTCATTAAAATACTAAGGAAAAGGATGTGTGTGTGTGTGTGTGTGTATGTGTGTGTGTGCGCGCGCGCGTTGAAAATCCTCAGCTTAACTGATGAAAGGAAGAAACTAAGAAAGGCTACAATACATTCCTGGAATAAATAATGGTTAGAATAAAAAAAAAAAAGAAGACATTCTACATGCAGTTACTACACAACCCAGTTAACGATCCCATTTTTGTAAAATAAATAAATAAATACATACATAAATAAAATTAGTCATTTATTCTTTGGTATTTTCTGGTGATTCCATCACTAACACAAAAAGTAGCTGCAGAACAAGCCCAGAGCCCTTACAGCCAATTCCCTAAACTTGTTTTACAAATTCTGGAATAGTCCCAGAGAGCTCTTGTCTAGAAACCACTTCTCCATCTTTAATAGCGATGCAACCAACTCCTCCCCGTCTTCAAGTTCTTTCGCGGGGCATACGGAGCCCTATTAACTGCTCCCTGCCCACCTTCTCAGCCTCATCCCGGCCACTCCGTCGGTTTCAGCCCGAACAGCTCTCACAGTGACCCTCTTTGGGAGGCCTGCTCTCCTGGTCCCCTAACGTGCTGGACATGCATGCCTGGGATCACTGTGCAATTGATTCTCGCACTGGCTCTCAAGTCAGTGTGAGCTCCCAGAATTCGAGGAATTCATTTTGGATATTCAGGGACAACAGTCCCGGGCTGCGACCCAGAGACTCAGCCTGGGAGAGCCCAGCCTCTGTGTGTGGGAAGTCTGTCTCCATGCCCCCTTATGGCTTGTAACACTTCAGAAAACTCATAAGCCAACTGACATCATTACCCCTCATTTCACTTGCTGAAGGTCCGCAGGATCGATCGAGTGCCGCACTCTGAGGTCCAGGTCCAGGCTTAGGGGCGTCTCTGCGCAGGCCTGGCTCAAGAGGCAGATCTCCGCCGGCGGTGCTCTCAGCGCTCGGTCCCCAGATCCTGCCCAGAGGTCATTACTTAGGTAACAAGGAGCCCAGGACCCAGCTGGCCCTCAGGCTCCTCCCTTAGGCCCCTCGGGCCTCCAACGGTGGGCCTTGTGCGCCTGCGTGCACACTCCAGGTGGGCAGGGCAGGAGAGCTTGTGCGCAGACTCACTAGGGCCGCGTGGGCCACGTGGCCTGACCCACGGCAACTACCGCTGAGAGTATTTCTAGAAGGGGTTTCTTCAAACCTCCTTGCCTGATATTGGCCCTTCTGGTGCGTTTCTTATATACACGTCTGCTGGACGTGACCAGCGTCACTGATGAAAAATTGGTCCTTCACCTTTTCTGTACTCACCTGTTGGCCACAAGTGCACTTCAGAAGGTGTAAATAATGAAAAGGCAAGTGGCTGAGTCAGACTCACTTTTTTCAAAACAGGTAGCCAAATAAGGAAATCAATGGCGGGAATATTTAGCAAGACACTGGAATGACTTTTCCATCCACCTGCTGAGAGGTGAGTTTACCTTTCAGGTTATATACCTGGCACCAAATGTTCTGTTTGATGTGGGCAGTGGTTCAAACCATGTTTATAGAGAGATGTCTACAACTGTACAACAGTAAAAAAAAAAAGAGAGAGAGAGAAAGATGTGTAAAGAAGCAGAGGTAGCAGCTAAAAGATACACAAGAATCATCTGAGGTGGATGAGGAAGTGGAAAAAACAGAAAATTTTAAGCAAACAATATCTTTAATTCCTTTCTTATCGGGTTTAAGTCCACAGTCCATCTTTTTAGTAATACTTTGACAATAGCCTAAGCTTTTTGCCTTTCTGGTATTTTATCACTCCCTCTAGCAAAGCCCATAACCCTGGATAAAATCACATAGGTGCTTTATTTGGATGCACAACTGAGCAGCCAAAGCGTGCTGAAACAGTTTGTATGTACTGTTTGTATGAAACAGTTTGTAAATTTGTGATCACCCCCTCAGCTGTGCTCGTAGTACACCATGGCAGCCCTCCCCTGTCTCTCTGATCAGTTTATTCCCTATTTCCATAACTTTTCCAACATTACCCTTTCTGCTTGACCCATGACCCCCGCCTTGGGCATGGCCTCCCTTCTACTCTGACGGGTGACACCAGGCACCACATAGAGCCTCCTATAATGTTCATTCCCATCACTGCACAGCGATTGGTGTCTGCAGCAAACACACCTTCCTTTCTGTTACGTGGATAAACCACCTTTCCTCACGACTTTGGTCATGCCCTTCACGTACACACTTAATTTTTTCTTAAACTTCACTGCCGTTCATCCCTTATCTCTAATATATTCAACATCACTCTTACCTGGATTGTTCCCGTTGGCTCTTAAACCTGCCCACATGTCTCGCATTTCAAAAGCAAAAAAGCCAAAACCTCAGTAAAAAATCCCTTGATGTATCATCCTTGTCCTGCTATTACCCTAATTGTAAATGAATTTCATGCACATGAAAATGCTCTGTAAATAACAAAGCTCTGTAGATATGCAAAAGGCAAGATGTTTGATTATATTAATGTACAAAATAGTATGACCTCCAACAAGGGCAATTGGGTATTTGCTTTCTGAACGGAAAGGGGATGAGTAAGGGAACTCCCTAGTGACTTGGGCGCCCTGACAGTCACCCTGATGATTTGAAATCATCAACAGAGAAATTGTATCAGTCTGCTTCGCAGTGTTTTGTCAGAGCTATTGCTCTACAACAATATCAAACCCAAAATAAAATTTAAAAATATACCAAAAAAGGCTTCTGTTCTTAGTAATATTTTATTGAGGAAAGGGTAACGTTAACAGGAAATTCTTAACTTTAAGGTTGTTGGAGGTATTTTCAGCCCTCTGGGCCGTCACCCATGCCAATGCATGGCAGTGGTGTGTGGGAGGAAAGAGTGGCAGGGAGATACACACAATTATCATTAGTGACAAACCAAGGACAAGTCTCAAACATAGTCTTTAAAGATTAGCAGCCATCATGAACGGTAGAGGCCAGCTTCTTAACCTCTGCAGACTAGTTTCACTCCACAGGACTGCATGATGCCCTTTCTTCTTAATACCTGGTGGCATGAGCTCAGTGGCCATCATTTCTAGGAGGAGCTGAGGAAGACCCTGGTTTCGTACATGTTTGGAATTAACAGGACAGACTAGAAAGAATAAATAAAACAGCAGTATTGTTATTATAATCCTTTCCAGTTTCCCAGCGCCCCACCCACAATCCTATCCAGTTTCCCAAACCCCCACCCCATCCCCAGGTCCCATGGGAGTCAAGGGCAAAGAGCACCTTGGGACTCCCACAGTAGGCTGTAGCTGACCTTCGGTCTGTTTTTCCCCAGCTGTATTCAGAACACTTTACAAAGAGGCCCAACTACCCCTGTTGGAGTTGCTGATTGCTCAGCTGGCAAAGTGGGCTGTGCTACTAGTTTTGCAGACCTGGGAAAGAGAGGAGATAATCAGCATGGCTGAAATTCCTTTCCCAAACAGCTGAGATCAGGAATAAACACACTGAAATCCTGACTATTCAGGAGGCCTCACACAGGCTGCAAAAAGTCCCTGACCCATCAAATGTGCTATTTGCTCATACTCAACTCGCTCCATGATTATTATCATCAGCTGCTTATTTCAGTGAAATGTGAATTAATTAATTTTGGACTTTCTTTAAAATCCCAGAAGACTTTCCTTATTCAGGAACGTTAGAAACTGATCCATCAGTGATGCTCATTAATTCAAAATAATTCTGAAACCAATGGGCATCAGTCTAATCATGATCTCCTGAAAAAAAAAAAACAGGCATTTTCTTTTCTTTTTATTTTTTTCAGCAAAAGGGATTTTTATTGGTTCATGTAACTGAAAACTCCAGGGGTAAATCATTTTTAAGCATGACTAAATTCATAGAGGACCATTTCCCCAAGTAAATCAGGGATTTGGGGACCAGAAGAGCAATGAATAGATGGATACTGGGGAGCCAAAATCGGTCTACGTCCACAACAAGAAATATTTCAGAAATGGTTTAGATTGAGAAAGGCAGAACTCATCGATTCATATTGGATGGACACTAATATTTAAGTCTTTGTAAGTTAGATTTATTAGGGTGACATTGGTTAACATAATTATATAGGTTTCAAGCATACAGTTCTATAACACATCAGCTGTATGTTGTATTGCATGTCTACCACCCAAAGTCACATCCACTTCTGTCACCACATATTTGACCCCCTTTTCCCTTTACCGCCTCCTCCCACCCTCTTCCTGTCTGATAACTGCCATATTGTTGTCTGTGTCTATGCACTTTTGTTTGAAAAACGGCATTTTTAATTTGCCTCTCATTTTTAGGCGCCCCTGAAATATTGCTATATTCACTGCTAGTTACTTACTGTCAACTCTGCCAAGATCGCTGGCTGTCGTTCAGGCGTACCTGTACCACAAGGGGGAGCCGGTGGGGCTGCCGCATACACTGAGCCAGAACCTTAGCATACGGCCTTGTTGGAGGTATTTGGGGAGGACTGCAGGTTTGGCCTAAGGAGAGTTTTTCAGAATGTGCTGCTGCTTAAGCCCACACCCGCTGAGAGCCTCTCAGAGATGCAGAGAAGAAAACGCTTTCACTGTAACTTTGATAGCTTTTTTCAAATGGATCGACTCTCTGCTTGGGTAATCTCTGTCATCAGAAAAGTATTGGTGAAGAGAAAATACCATATTGGGCATTACCTATATGCTTGATAATATTGTAAATACTTTACATTCATTGTTTCTTGTAATCCTCCCATCAACTGCATGCAGATACAGAGACATAGAGAGAGTAGTTTGTTGAGGCTGCTGTAACAAAGTACTACAGACTGGGTAGTTGATGAACAACAGAGATTTATTGCCCACAGTTCTGCATGCTGGGAAGTCCACGTTCAAGGCATCAGCACGGTCACCTTCTGGTGAAGTACCTCTTCCTAGTTTATAGCCAACACCATCTCACTGTGTCCTCACATGGCCAAAGGGCAAGGGGTCTCTCAGGAGCCTCTTTAATAAAGCACTGATCCCATTCATGAGAATCCCACCATTCAGACCATAACAGTATCTAAGGTCACACACTTCCTGAGGGGCATATTAGGGGATTTAATATAGCTGATTTACTATATATAGCGCCCACGTCTTAACCATTCAGTATGGCCTCTCCTAGGGCTCAGCTCAGCTCCACCTTTTCCATGACATCTTCTTGATTGTACCTGTCAATTTAAGCCATCTTTTTTCTTTTCTAAGTTTCTGTTGTTTCTTCTTATTGGAATCACAAGTCTAATTCCTTGATTTTGCACTCATTTCTATTCTTTTTTATTGCAAGTATGCAAACACTTTCTTGTTGGCTAAGACCTATGTTCTCAAAAAAGGGGATTCATACTTTAAAGGTACTTCCTAGTGTACCTTTCTTCAACCGTAACACACCACACGTTGTAATGTGGACCTAAAGGGCTTGACCAATATGGTGCTTATACTACACAAGTTTGAACTGCCAGTGTGGTCTATATCAGTGAAATGGTTCAGTAAGGTGAGAGTCCCTACAGGTTTTACTCTTGTCTGCTGTATTTATCTTTTCATGGCTTAGGTAACGTATAAGGGCGCATTCCAGCATTGGTCTGTGATCC
>PVJI01027335.1:0-17802 GCA_004026765.1 Micronycteris hirsuta
AAGCCCTTGGTCACTGGATGCAGACTGCCAGGGGAGAGGGTGACCTCGGGTGGTGTGGCTCTGCAACTGAGGCAGACCCTAAAGGCCGTCCTGCAGCTGGGTGACAAGTCCTCCCCAAAAGGGGTGACTAGGCAGTGCCTCTCCACATCTGCCATAAACCCATAATGCAGATACTTTATTCTCCCCATTTTGCACATAAGGAAGCTGAGGTAAGAAAGATTAAGAAATTTACCAAGATAATACAGCTAGTAAGTGAAAAATATCGATGAAACACTCACTCTATAGTTAAAATGGCAAATTGCCAACTGTCACTGAAAAATAAAAAACAATAAAAATAAAATAAAATTTTGAAAGCTTTTTAAAAAAATGTAATTGTAACACACTATGAGAATTTCTACACTATGGGTAAGACCAGGAACTTGTGAGAACATACAGAAGAAGACACCAACGAAGGGTTAAACCTGGGAAAGCTGTCAAACACTAGGTGACCTTTAAGCCGGGGGTTGGTAACCAGGCTGTGAGTTCCCCGAGGGTGGCAGCCATGCTTTCTCATGATTGGTGTTTAATAAGTTTTCTAGAATTTAATTAGTTCCTAATAACATTTATAGAAAGAAGGAAGAAGTGAGGGAGGGAAGAAAGAAGGAAGGAAGGAAGGGAGGGAGGGAGGGAGGAAGGAAAGAGATACCTCATGACCATAAAGTTTACCAGCATGTGAATGATATGAATTAGTTTTTGTAGTAAAAATTTGGATCCTAAAAACTTTAAACTTTGATAGAATAATGGTAATGGAAACATTTGCAAAACAACCTTAAAAATTCTAATGACATTCTCCCCTCATTTCTTTCATAGCAAATGACAGCGCCCCATTAGCAGAACGTTAAACATTGTGCTTGATATTCAGTTTAATATATTTGAGCAGTTACTGCATCTCAGGAGGAAGCCAAAGTGAAGAGGCCCAGAATTGGGAATTTCAGGTGCTAAGAATTCTTGTGCCAAAACCTGAAATTCTACATCTAGAAGATATATCCTTTGGGGTCCTACAGGCTTTTCTTTCTTCACCGTTTTTCTAATAAAAATCAAACATTGCTAGGAGCAGTGACATTTCAAATGAGGATTAATTAACAACCTGCAGAGAATAAAGCAAGAGTAGGAAGGGCGCAGTGACTAGCAGAGCACTCGGCTATTCCCATTCGCTGCCCTGCCTATACGGGTCCTGGATAGAGATGATGACGTATTGAGGTAACATGTTCTATATACGGGTAAGATGGGGAGCAAGATGCGATTGCTGCCGCCTTCCTTCCAGCTGAGTTGTGCACATCCTATCTCCTCTACCCACCTTGTCCATCTCGAAAGCATCCACTACAGAGCACAAAGGTCAGTGACAAAGGGACTGGTAAACTCTGAGATGCCATCAGTCACTGCACAGAAAATAGAAGAATCGATTCTGTCTGACTTTGAACAGATAACTTCGCTGTGGAAAGACAGGGAAAGAAAATGTGGTTCTCGGGAGTCCGAAGGCTGTTGGGTTCATAGCAGTGATTTTGCCACTGCTACCTCTTAGTGATGGCAGCAGCTAACAGGATGGTCAATAACGCCGGCTCCGGAGGCCAGGATCACTGATCCCGTGAAAGGAAGAAAACCAACTGCTCTTTCTGACACTCAGAAAAATCAACAGAGCAGCAAGAGCCAGATAAAGAAGATGACAGCTCTACCCAACAACAGGGACATAAGGATGTCAGCCAGAAAAATGAGTCACAGGAGCAATAAGCGTCTGTGCACGCAGGTGCAATGGTCAAATTAAGCTTCTTTCTCGTTCTGTTGACAGAAACAACCTCTACATTTAGAGCAGCCATTGTCAACCAGTGTGCTGCAAGAATTTCTAAAACATGCAATATCTGACTATCCAGTCAGGGGCACTGACCTCTTCTGCCTTAGTTTGTTAAATTAAACAAAAGACAACAGTCACACAACAGTAGCCGTCAGGTGTGAATGAATAAAAAGTATACCTATAGTTTTTGTCAAATCAGCAAAAAATGTATTTTTTGGTGTGCCGCAGTTTAGTGATTAGTTCATGTGTGCCATGAAATGAAAAGCGCTGAAATTCGCTGACTTAGAGACCACCACACACAAATTATTCAGTAATGCCCAGATGGGTTCTGCCTACGTTATTGCACAGAATCCCAACAAGCACTCGCTTGGGTTGCTACGCATGGTTTGTAGACGAGGAGCCCAAGGCTAAGAGCCACACTCACAAGTTTCAAGTCTCATTTCAAGTGTCAGAGGCTGCCGCCTGCGATGGGACCACTGTGGAAACCTCTCCACTTTCCTTCTCATTTTGCCTTCTTTCAACCAGTTCATCCCTGTCCATGGCCTTGTTCTTCTCCTTCCCCTCTGCTCTCTGACCACCCTCGCAGGATGTTTTCTGAGCTTGGGCAGTCGGCACAGATTGCCTGTGGTCCAGCTCTGCCACTCACTACCTGTGTGACATCGGGCCCGTTATTTAACCTTGGCTGTTTCTGCTTTCTCCTTTGTCAATGAGAGTAATGATACTTCAGGCAGTTCCTGTCTCACAAGTGAGAGCTCAGTAGCTTTGCTGTTACATTTCTTTCCCTCCCCTATCCTCCCCATTCTGCCCCAAATCTCTCCAAAATCTCCCCCTAACCCTATTCTTCCTTTCCATTACTCCTGTGTTCTGTCTGATCCGGCCTCAGCTGACAGTGTCCAGGACAGGCCCAGTGATGCCACCCCTGCTGCCCTTGGGGCTGAGTGGGCTGCTGGAGGCCCTGGCAATTCCTGGAGATGGACACTCAAAACCACATCCAATGCAACTGCTGCAGAGTGGGGAACAGAGAAGTCAGAGAACATGGAAATTTATAGCAGCTGCCCTTCCTCAGAGGCCATGGACTCCGGAATGCCTCGGAAATGCTAATGAGCTCTCTAAGGGCCCATCCTTACATGACTGCTTGGAAACAGGAAAAAAAAAAACCAAAAAAACTATGCCAGCTAGTGTTTCAGACTAATTAAAAGCCTGTTCACTACCCTATCCGTAGACACTCTATGCCTTTCTGCTCACCCAGGCCAGAAAATGCAGTTTTCCTTTCATCCAGGCCCCGTCTTCTCAGAACAGATCTCCCGGCACCCAGCTGTGCGCGCGCGCACACACACACACACACACACACTCTCGTCTGTCCCCCGGTCCCGGACAGTCTCTCTGGAAGAACCATGATTTGTTGACCCGGTTGGTGGAAGGTTAAGGATCAGTCATGCACAAATTAACTTTGAGAAGACCTTTATTCAACTCTTTAAGAAGATAACCCAATTCTTTTCTGAAAGATAACATATCTAAAAGGTAAAACAAGCCATATATCTCACTCACATTCTCTCTCTAAATATATGTGGCACATATATATTCCCATGTATAAATATATGTACATATATATATATGAGTGGGGACCCAAAAAACAGAATTTATTTATAAAAATTGTGTATTTATTCTTATACATTTAAACTTCAGTCACCTTCAAAGTACTCTCTATTTGATACAACACATCTATCGAAACTTTTTTCCACTGATCAAAAGTCTTTTAACTCATCGATTTTAATGCCTTTTAGTGCTTCTGCCTCTTTTTTGTTTGTTTCACTTCTTCCACATCGACAAAACTTTTCCCTTTAAGGACTTTTTTCATCCAGGGAAACAACAAAAAAAATTGCTCAGGGCAAGATCCAATGAATAAGGTGGGTCATGGGGGTCATGCTGTTTTGGGTCAAAAACTACTGAACACTCAGCCCGGTGTGGGCAGGTGTGCTCGTAAATCACCCATCATGAAATGGGCTCCCATCATGAAATGAAAGAGTCTTCAAAAAAAGTCACTGAAGCCAAATGCAGCCTCTCACAGCAACAGCAGCTGTTGTGACACAGATGGGCTCCTAGAACACTCACTTAATGGGGGAAGCCTGCACTACAGGGGGCCCCATGCCAAAAGATAATTCTGGGTTTTTTTAGGTCTCCCCTTATATATATATTATATGTAATCAAATATACATTTGTATATGTACACCATAAATACACATACAAGTCTTTGAAGTTATTCCCCTTTTAGAGAGAGACACTTGGTACCTTGTACATCTTATTTAATGAATTATTGAAAAAAAGCAAAGTGGTAAATCTAAGAAGAAAAGCGGAGGCCATAGGGAACAGAAGGGAATCAGTACCCCTGCTACATCAGTGTGAAGTCACACCCATTAACACACCCTAGTGTTTCTGACATGTTCCTCAATGACACTGACAGGAAATGTTATACTTCTGAAACTCTAAAAATGTTTCTGTCTGTGATCACAAAAGAAAGAAATCCTGAAGGCTTGGCCATGTGTCGTCAGTGCTGGGGCCCTAGGGAGCCCAGCACAGGGCCTTACACCCTATGAAGCTCAACGACACGTGCGCTAAGGGTGGTGACTCCCAGTTACATAAATATCCTTGATGGTGTGCACAGGGATTCCAAACTCAAATGGTGACTAGAGCCAGGAAATAGTTCTTGTTAGCGGAGTGGTCACGTAAGAGCTGTGCTGTGTGGGCATGCTCATGTGGTGCTGAGGGCGGGCTCTGCTCTGCCCCAGGAGGTGGGGGGGAGGCTGTGCAGGAAAGCAAGCCTAAGGCTGCCAGGCACTCTGGTTGTTCAAAAGAAGCAGGAAGTATCCTGCTTCTTTTAGATGGTTGTTGACAAATTATTTCAACTTTAAAAAAATCTGGCAGCCCTGGCTGGTGTAGCTCAGTGGATTGAGTGCAGTCTGGGAACCAAAGGGTCCCGGTTCAATTCCCAGTCAGGGCACATGCCTGAGTTGCAGGCCAGGTCCGCAGTGAGGGCCATGTGAGAGGCAACCATACATTGTTGTTTCTCCCTCTCTTTCTCCCTCCCTTCTCCTCTCTCTAAAAGTAAATTTAAAAAATCTTAAAAAAAAAAAAATCTTCTGGCAAATCAAACTTGCAGCCTCATACCATAAAGGGCCCATGTGCTCGATTCAACTTATGATAAAGTTATTTATTGTCTTGGTACCTCTATTTCTCTATCTCCATAATGGGGATAATTATGATATCTTCCTAATAGGATTTTTGGGGGATTAAATGTAGTACTACCTGGAAAGCATTTGGACTATCTGGCATATAGTAAACATTATTATTTGAACTTACATTGTTTACACATTTGCTTAGATCTATCTGAATAAAATATGCAGTATTATAAGTCATAAGTCCCATGCTTGTTTGTATAATCTCAATTAAAACAACCTGACTAATCTCTTGCTGTGTTGAAAAAGAGATGTTTTCTCACTTCCACAATTTGTAACTGTAGAAATTGGCAGAGAGAAGCCGCTTTTCATTGCAGTTCTCAAAGAGTCATTGGCAGGAACGAGAGGGGTTTCCTTTCCCCAGTCACAGAAATCCCATTAACTGAGACGACCTCTGCCATGGACTTTTATGGTCATCGTTTTCCTCGCTGTTCTCTGTTTTCTTTGTGTCAGAAAGACCAGGTTTCTGAAGGCAGCGAGCAACCTCAGCCTGTCAGCGGTCTTCAGTCGGGGCGCTGTCAGTTGGTGTTCAGTTTGTTACTCTCCAAGCTAATTTGCAGGATGACACCAGAGGCGTTCCACTCGGCATCACTTAAGGACACATCAAATTGGATCTGGCAAAGGGTAAATCCTTGAAAAGGAGGAATAAGCCCTGCAGAGTCCATTCTGAAGTGTGGATATTCGAATAAAACAGCCGTTTGTTTCTCCAAGTGTGGTCCTAAGACGCAACGTCAGCCTCGCCTGGAGCTTCTTAGAAACGAAGATTCTTGGGCCTTTCGGAAGTGGAATCCATGTGCACATTAAAGTTTGAGACACATTATTAACCAACTATCGCCATCATTTCCAGTTTGTATGTGATCATGGAAAAGATAGTAAGAAGGGTTCACCTTCAAAATTACAGGGAAGATTTTTACTCTCTGGTAAACCACTCAAGGAATAAAAGAAATGTCAAAAGCCAGCCCTCACCATCTGTTCAATTACAAACATCTAAAGATTCCCCAAATTCCAAAGGAACATAAAAGTTTACCCTGGAGAACGACCCAACTTGCTGGGAGTTGCTTCAGGCTGAGATTCTCCCCTGGGTATTGACATTTGTCACCTTGGCTGCTAGGACCTGGAAGACATCCCCTCTTTGTTGGTGTGGCCACAAAATAGGAGCAAGGGATTAGGTGCAATTTGTCAGGAATATCTTATCACTGGCGGCCTGGCCCCTTCTCAGCAGATGACAGGAGCAGTTGGGCAAACCATACTTTTGAAAAAAATGAACAAAGAAAGCAATAAAAGGTGAGAAAATGAGAAGGAGGGAAGGAAAGAAGGAAATAAAAATCATCGTTAGGGTGTTTACTGGCTTCTCCCATTTCTGCCCTTCTCTTTTTTCTTCTAGTAATTGAAAAGCTCTTCTATGAGCCATCCTGGGCTATCACAAAGCAAGACAGGCACCTGGCAAGGAACCTCTTGGAGGTAGGTGAGGACAGACTGGGGCTTTGTTTATGAGCTAGAGACCCACTTCCTGTGCAGGAAAAGTCTGCCAAGCTCACTTCTCCTCCCGGTTTAGACCCCAGGTAGGCAGGCTCTATTCATTTAGTGAGGTTCTCCACTTCAGACTTACATTCAGGCAAGGAAGGGGTGGTCCTGGTCATTAGTTCTGTGTTTATTCCCTGGCATTCCCTGCACTGTGCTGTCAGCTTGGCTGCATACCAGTAGACACTCTCAATAGGTAACACAGCATGTGACCAGCCAAGGGCACTGCCCAGTGGCTCTCACTGTAAGGAAAATGGAAAGTCCACTCCCTAGAAGAAAGAGGTTATAAAATCAGCTCATTATGTGTTTAAAATTGTCTTACATTCTTCCCAAAATTGTTTATTTTTGTAGATAGTGAATGTTTCTGAAAAACATCATGTGTGCACACACACACTCCTTGTTTGAAGAAATCTCTCAGAGAAGAATTTGTGAAAATGTAAGTTTACTAGTCGCTCCTCCAGTGATGGTGTCTCCGGCTACAGCACATTGTCTAGTCCTCCAAGTTCTTCGGGAGTCATAACACCCAACAACTACGTTTAACTGTTCTCTACGAGCCTAGCACCCTGCCGGTTACACTAAACCAAGTTGCCCATGATCCTTCTGGGGAGAAAAGAATTAATTAATTATGTTAATTCTATGTTATTATATGATCAGTGTAAGAGTACCTCTGTGTAAAACTGGTTCAGTGTGGAGCTCAGACAAATAATATTAAAAACTAAAAACATAAAGTACCCACTAAAAGTTCTTTTTCTTTTAGTAACTGAGCCTTCAAAACATTTCCACAGAAGGCATTGTCTCTGTCCCACAAGTCGTTTAATTTGAAGAAAAATTAGCTCAACAGGCTAACTTTTGTCAGCTCAACAGGGCTCCAGCATGCAGGAACGTCAAGACTTTGGGAGTTAGAGAGCAGAATGTCAAGGTTGAGGTCCCCAGAGAACCTTGTTACACACAGTTTCATCATCATTCTTTAAAGCAACTCTTCTAGATGGTTCTGTATGGGTATCTGTATGGGGGCCTTGTTTACAAGCCCTGAGAAGTAAGTGCCAGGAATAAGTGTGCCCTGTTCATTCTCCTTCTGCCACTAATTCCCTAGCTCAGCCTCCTTGGCTTCTCTTTAGCACAAATCACAATCTGAAACTATTTTATTTATATGTCAGTTTATTTGCAGTTTATTAGCAATTGTCACTCTCCCAAAAAATCTGGGAAGTGAGATCACACTTCTTGTTCCCTGTTTTATCTCCAGTGCCTGGAACAGTGCCCATCCCATCATAAATATTTTTGAATAAAAAAATTAAGTGAACATTTCACCAAAACAATCAATGCAGAGGAGAAGGCGAGGCTGCACCCCAGCCTCACGAAGCCCAGACCCGCTCCAAGTGGGAGGCTCTGTGACAAATGGGACAGACTGCACCTCCGCTCCCCAGCGAGGTGTGAGTTACAATCCAGTAAACGCCACTTCAGTGAAGGCTGAGAGGCCCAAACGTCTCTGACCGGAATGACTCCTCAAAGGGATGGCCTTATCGAAGGCACGTGAACATTTCCAGCAAGTGGCACTTCCTTCATGGTTTGGGAAGAGGCTGGAGAGAGTGGCCCTTGGTCATTCTTCTAAAATGTCACATCATTCCTTCCCAAGTGAAGTTTGTGTCAACCACCCTGTAGAGGATGGGAATGGCAAGGTCAGATTTCCCAGGAACCTCTAAAACACGACCGCTCTGAGACAGGGAGCCCGGAGCCCTGCACACTCGTAGCTCCAGTGGCCAGCCCTGCACCCGGCATGTGGGCAAGCTGGGTGACTTGACAGCATTTTCTAAATTCTTAAAGATATAAAGAATTCTTTAAAAAGTTTCTAAATTACAATTGACATACAATATTACAATAATTTCAGGTATGCAACAAAGTGGTTAGACATTTGTGTAACTTAGAAAGTGATCATCCCTATGCTGTACTTATAAATAATTCTTAAATGACTAGAAATGAAAATAATATGAGGAAAAGCTATCATTTGATATGCACAGCAATAAAAGAAGTTTTAATACAAAGGATTGTTGAAAAGAAAAGACTGAGTTAAAAAAATAGGGGAGCTCATTTAAAAAACTAAATTCAAGAATTCTTTTAAGTCCTATAGAAGTAATGATATATGAGGATATACCAAAATTAGGTGAACATATGTATTATCACATATTCATTTAAAATAGATTTATTTACCATCAGGCAGGAGTGTTCCCTATAACTGAATAAGAAAAGAATTTTCAAACTGCCTGTCACATAGTTGAGACTCAATATATATCAACTGAAAAAGTGTCTAACAAAGATTAAAAAAATCAAGGAACTCTTTATATTTGCATCTTTCCAAAAAAAATCTGGCCAGAGTCTTACTATCTCTCACCATGAGCACATGAACATGTGTGTGTGTGTGTGTGTGTGTGTGTGTGTGTGTCCAGTTGTTAATCCTGGAATTTTCTCAGCGCTTCATACAGTGTTTTATTGACTTACATTTCAGCCATTATCAATGTCGTGTATGATTTTCAACCATTCCATTTTTATAAGCAAACTGTTGTAGATAAAGAAAAATAGGGAGATGCTTCATGGGTCTGGAGCAAGATATCCTCAACAGACAAACTTCTAAAACCAGAAGTTCTGTTTCCAATGGCTACTGACATTCACATACAAATGTATTGAATACTGAGAGGGAAGAGCCTTCTCCTCTTCCGAAAGAATGCCACATAACACAAACCCTTCTTCTATACTGTCAAAATGCGGAATGAATCTAAGCATCAATTTTCATTCATCAAATGCATTTGTGCTTTGTGGACATTCCCAAAACTAAAGCTCAGATACCAGTGGGCAACTAGGCAAATAAACCTTTGATTTCTGTTACTGTCTTGCTGTCATCTCATTATCTAAATTCAATCTATACCTAATAAATGTACTAAGGAAAAGCATCTTCTTCCATTTCTCTAAGCCATTAGTACTGTGCTTTCATCACCTTGTTTCCTTCTTCAAGCACGTGCCTGCATGTTTACCAGACCTCAGCAAACCATCACATTGTTTACCTTAAGCAACTCATCACGTTGTTTAGCTTAAATCGACAGTCTCAGGCTGAAACAAGTTACTTAGAAACATAGGCTGACTCTTCCATTTTCAGTTGTCATGAAGAGGTTTATTATTGTGAATTGAACAACTGTGGTCCTGCTGCTTTCTCTCAGTGAGTATAAAGTGCACACATTTTAGTAACCATGGTTATTACCAAATCTGTATTAGTTTGAATCAGATGCATTTCTCCTTTGTTAAGGAAAAGGATTGAGGAGCATTCACTGACAGCCTGTATTTCCTTTTTAACCAACAATGCCTCTTCTAAAAGCAGGCATTGATGTACTTTGCGCCTCATAATCTGCCACTTGCTTTCTCTCTTTAAAGCTAGAAAACAAATTGGTTCAAGACTCTGTGCTCCAGTTAGTCAGGATTAACAACTAGAAACACACACGCATGCATGTTCATTTCACTATTGGTGAGAGATAGTAACACTCAGGCCAGTTTTCTCCAAGCTCCAAGGCAGATGTATAATCTTTGCAAGTGCTCAGCTACTTCCCGGGAAGTGGAAAAGAATGGCAGATTAGACCACAGCTTTAAGTCGGCGCCATTCTTCCCAAATCAAGTCATTTACTGGTTCCTCCACGCTGTGCCCCATCCTGCACCTCGGATGTCGGGTATCCTTTACCGGATGGGATACAGTGCAACGAGGGCCAGGCGGTCACAGAGCCAACACAGCAATGACGTCAGTCCACGCTTCAGGCAACGATCATAAGAAAGCAAAATACAGCAGATGAGCAGAGAGGTAGGAAAACTGTATTTTTATCCCAAACAAGTAAGAGACATCCTTTAATGTCTTGCTATACCAATTTCTAATACTAGACACTAAAGCTAATAGCTCTATCCACTGATTCAAACGGTACTCTCCTTGTCAGGACTTAAGTGCAGTGCCTTAAACATCTATAAATACTTTACTAATTTTAAACACTTTTACAAGCTTGTTCTTTTTTGATCTCTTTAACAACTCTTAAAAGAAATTTCTGCGGATGGTTGGAGAGTTTTATAAAAATTTACTTAGGAGCACTTCTGACTCTACCTATTGTAAATTTGGTTGTTTGTCTTCTTTTTATTAAGTTGTAAGAGTTCTTTCTTTAGTCCAGATGCAAGTCCTTTATCTGATTTATAATTGGCAGATTATTTTTTTCTCAGGATGTGACTTGTCTTTTTAATTTCCTAATGGCCTCTTTTGGAGCAGAAGAGGTTTTAATTTTAATGTAATTCGGTTTACCAGTTTCTTTCTTTAATGACTCTTTCTTTTATTTCTGTGTCTAAAATAACCCCTCTGCCTAACCCAAGATCTCAAAGATTTTCTCCTACATTTCTTATTTTTTTTATTAAGGATTTATTTATTTTATTTTATTTTATTTATTTATTTAGAGAGAGGGTAAGGGAGGGAGAGAAACATCGATGTGGGAGAGAAACATTGATTGGTTGCCTCTTGCACATCCCCAGCTGGGGACCTGGCCTGCAGCCCAGGCATGTGCCCCGACTGGAAATCGAACCAGTGACCTTTTGGTTCACAGGTCAGTGCTCAATCCACTAAGCCACCCCAGCCAGGTCTGTCCTACATTTTCTTTTAAAATTTTTTTGTTTTAACTTTTATATTTAGGTCTATGATTTATTTTGAGTTAATTTTTGTCTGGTGTGAAATAAAAGTCTAAGGGTTTGGTTTGGTTTTGTTGTTGTTTGCATATGGATATCAAATTGTCTCAGCATGACTAGTTGAAAGATTATCCTTTCTTCATTGAAATGCTTGGAATCTTTTCCAAATATCAGTTGGCTATAAATGTAAGAGTTTATTTAGGGACTTCAACTCTGTTACATTGATCTATATGCCTATCTTTATAATACCAAGCTGTTTTGATGGCTATAGCTTATACTATGTTTTGAAATTCAGTTGAAATAAGTCCTCCTGTTTCCTTTGTCTTTTACAAATATGCTTTGGCTCTTCTAGGTCCATTGTCTTTCCAAATAAGTTGTAAGAATAGCTGTTAATTTATATAAAAACAGCTGTTGGGATTTTGATAGGGTGAGTCTTTTAACACAGGAGCATACATTGTCTCTCCATTTACTTAGATCTTCTTTTATTTCTCTCAGCAATGGTTTATACTTTTCAGTATAAAAACTTGTTGAATTTATTCTTAAGTATTTGATTCTTTCTGATGCATTTGTGAATTAAATTTTTTATTTCCCCCTTGTTTTCCTAGTGCGTAGAAATACAATTGGTTTTGTGTATCGATCTTACATCTTGCAAACTTTCTACACTTGGTTATTAGTACCAGTAGTTCTCCTCTGGCTTCATCAGGATGATAGCATCACATCTTACAATAGTACCATAATATCTTATAATATTCTTTTATTTTTTCATTTTTAATCTGGGTGTTTACAGTCTTTTACTATTAACTATGATGGTAGTTGTGGATTTTTGATAAATGCCCTTCATCAGGTGGAAAAAGTTTCCTGTACTGATAGTCTTTTAAGAGTTTTCATTATAAATGGGTGTTGGATTTTGTCAAATTTTTTTCCTGTGGTTTGTGAGATCACCATGTGATTTTTGTAGTTTATTCCTATAATGTGGTGTGTTAAATTAACTGATTTTCAGATGTTAAGCCATCCTGAATTCCTGGAATAAATAACACTTGGTCATTGTGTATTAGCCTTTCTATATGTTGCTGAGTTGTTTAATGATAATTTGTTCAGAATATTTGTATCTGCTAGGAGGGTTATTAGTCTGTAGATTTCATTTCTTATGATGTCTTTGACCAATAAGCACATGAAAAGATGCCCAGCATGACTATTCATTACGGAAATGCAAGTTAAAAGTACCATGAGTTACTATCTCACACCCATTAGGGTGGCTACTATCTTAAAATAAATAAATAAAACAGAACACACCAAGTGTTGGAGAAGATATAAAGAAATTGGAACCCTTGCACACTGTTGGTGGGAAGGTAAAACAGTATAGACGCTTTTGAAAATAGTATGGCAGTTCCTCTAAAATTAAAAAGAATTAGCATATGATCCAAAAATTACACTTTTGAGCACGCACCCAAAAGAAGTGGAAGCAGGGTCTCAAAGAAATATTTGTACATCCATGTTCATAGCACTGTTAGTCACAATAGGTAAAACACGGGAGCAAGTCAAATGTTGATTGATGGATGAACATGTAAGCAAGATGTGGTATGTGCATAGGATGGAATATTGTTCAGTCCTAAAAAGGAAGAAAACTCTGTAATATGCTACAACATGGGTAAATCTTGAGGACATTATGTTAAGTGAAATAAGTCTGTCACAGAAAGGCCAATGCTATATGATTACATTACATGAGATACTTACAGTAGCAAAATCGTAAAGACAGAAGTATAATGGCAGTTGCGAGCACCTGAGGGGAATGGGGAATAGAAAGTTATTGTTTAATACATAAAGGGTTCCAGGTTTACAAGACCAAAAACATTACAGAGTCGGGAGGTTATGGTTGTGTTACCAGACAGGGACGGGGCCTGGAGTGGGTGGGCCTTGAGCCAACCAGCAGTGTGTAGGTTCTTGACTTCTTGCAGGAAACACTTTACAACACACGTCTGGGTGATTTGAGACTACATTTATTAAAGCTGGAGACAGTGAAACAAAGGAAAGGCTTAGGATAAAAGAGGCAGCAGTAGAGAGCCTAGGTAGTGCTCTGCTTTGGCTTTTTAGTAACATTATAGGAAAGAAGTGAGTCACACTGGGCTGTGTGAATTCATTGAGAAGTAAGTCACAGTGACAGAAGTGAGCAAGACTGCTTTTGTTTCACTGGAAACTCAGAGAAAAGGGGGGCCTTGGAGACAGGTTCAGGGGGTAAGCCAGAGATGAGCTGCTACTGCCCATTGCTCCCCTGGATGAAAATCTCATGGGGACTCTTAGAATTAGGAGAAAGAGAGCAGAGCTATTTGCCCAAGGAAGAAAAAGGCACAGGTGTGCTCTAGCAGGGGTGTCCAACCTTTTGCTGTCTCCAGGCCACACTGGAAGAAGAGTTGTCTTGGGCCACACATTAAATACATTGTAACATATAATCACACAAAAAATATCTCATAATGTTTTAGGTAAATTTCCAACTCTGTGTTGGGCCACATTCATAGCCATCCTAAACCGCATGCACAGGTTGGATACTCCTAAAGAGAGCAAGCAGTTCTTCATCTTGAGGCGTTATATCTTTCTTCAGCCTGTGGGAATCCTAGGGGACATCTCAGGGGAGGGTCTTAACAGAATATTTACTAGCTTTCCAGTTATATTTTTCAATATGTCGAATCATCAAAATGTGTACATAAAGCTGTCAGGGTTATTGTTTAGATACTTTCATTTTTAAAGAATGTCATTGAAGAGGGTCAGGGACAAGGGCTGGTCTGCTGCCAGATGGTCTGGAATGTGTAAATCATTTACTCCTAACTGTCCTTGGTTAGGGAAGATAAAACCTACGATTCATTAGCTAACTGTAAATTGCTCAAATTCTTTGGCCTTGTTTAATTATTTTTCCTCAGTTGCCTTTATTTAACTGTTAAGGAATTTCCTTAGCCTCTCACTGTCTTGCCTCATTTACCCAACAATGTGAATACATTTAATACTACTGAACCATATGTACTTTAAAGTAGTTAAGACAGTAAACATTATCTTATTTATATTTTACCACAATAAAAAATATTAATTTGTGTCTGATTTTTTGTATATGATAGGGGAGCTTAAGAGTTAAAGATATTAGCTTTAATTGCAGTTGATAGGCTTAAGTGATTAATGCCTATAGAAAGTGGTTATTCCAGGAACTGGAATGCATGACCTACGGGACTCCAGGAGGTCAACAAGCAGTTCAACCTTTGTGCCCCAGGGGGTCTGCAAGCAAGGGAGATGGTAATTGAGCCATTGTATTTCATGGGAAGGAAGTCCATGACTCTTGAATAAAGAATCGTTGATGAAAACATGAAGAAATACTAGTAAAATTGCCCCTGAACTACAACTCTTATCTGATTAAACTTTTTTCCAAACCCCTTAAGAAGAGATGTTAAGATGGTTTTTAAAGGTGCATAACCTGTGTCTTCTCAGATCACTAGCGTCTGAATAAAGGGCCCACAAAAATTCCTTGTCTCTGCTTATTGGTTCTGGTAGAGACAGGCAGCGCGAAGGCCAAATTTTCCAGTTTGTTAAATATATAAAAATATTTGTTTGATAATACTCTTGGAATGTTGGAGCAACTTAGAATTTACCATATTGTACTTTGTTACATTAGACTATGAAAGTTATTTGATTACTTGAAACAACGTTTTGTCAAAATTCTCTAAAAAGAATTTACTAGTGATATATTTAAATGCTTAGAATACTTTTAATCTATGAGTTGTAATAACTTTTTAAAAAGTAATTGTTCAGCCCTGGCTGGTGTGGCTCAGTGGGTTGAGCACTGGCCTGAAACTGAAAGATAACCGGTTCAATTCCCAATCAGGGCACATGCCTGGGTTTCAGGCCAGGTCCCTGGTTGGGAACATACAAAAGGCAGCCAATCAAGGTTTCTCTCACACATCGATGTTTCCCTCCCTCTCTTTCTCCATCCCTTCCCCTCTCTCTAAAATAAATAAATAAATTCTTTAAAAAAAAGTAATTGTTAACATGTTCTAGCTTTATGTAGAGTCATAGTTTAAGTTAAAACATTTAAGAAAAATTCTTGATATTATTACTTTAATAAATCAAAGATTGATTTTAAACTCAATGTAACCCTTAAATAATCCTTATCATGCATAAAAGCTTTCCTCAAGGACACCAAAAGAATCTGATTGAATGTATTATTTGTCATGATTCCTCCACATCCATGGACTTTTTATTGAATTACCCTACCAACTACCAGTTCTGATTATAGCAAACAGTTTTCATGCATGATCCACTGATTATGAACCATTGAGTCAGCCCAGAAGCCACAGTGGGGAGTTGCTTGATTCATGTTTGTCCGGCTCTATAAGTGTAGGAACGCAGGACATACAGAAATCATAAGGCCTAGATTAGAAATCTGCTCTACCACACACTATATATAAGATTTCTAGCAAGTTATTGAACTTCTCTGTATTCAATTTCATCACCTGTAAAACCTGTACTTACTTCATAAGGTAACTGTGAGGTTTATATAATCCAACAGACTTGGTGTACTTGCATAGCATCTGACATATAATTAAGTGTTCCATAAACATTGGCTGTTTTATTTTTATTATTACTATTATTATTATTATTAGCAAGAAAGGGTTAGAGATGTGAATTTCACTCAGATGTTTCAAGGGGTGTTATGTGATTATTGGTCAAACTTTACCATGGAGTCTTTTATTTGGGAGAGTCCTAAATATGTCTTTCTATATTTCAATTTCTAGGACTTTCCAGTACCCTCAGGGCTGATGATTTAGTGTGGAGAAAATCCTAGTTAAAAGAAGGAGGAGGAGAAGGACATTTGGCATTAATCTCTAGTTTCAGGCTTAAACCCTAAGGCTCTGTAGATTCTCTTGTTTCAACTACTTGGAAGATTAGCAGTTAACAGATTAAATAAAGTCTTGTTGTTTTTTGACATTTGTTTGAAGAACAAAACAGCGTTAGTGACTTTGCTGGGATTGTGGATGATCCTATCCCTTTAACCATTTGGCCCTTGAATGTGAAAATTAATAACAAGAATGAGAAGTGTTTCCAATAGTTACTTTTAAACAGCATAACGGCAATTATTTTTATAGCACTTGTTCTTCATAGAATAACTATTGAAGTATTGTTCGGAGGTACTGTCAATGTATGAAACGTTCAAACCTGTCAAGAATTTTCATGACTTTATTTGACCCAAACCGCTGACAATTGCTGAGAAGCAAAACCTCAATGGATTAAGGAATTGCTCCAGAAAGTGACACTTTTGTACTTTATACATTATAATAAAAAGAGGAAGAATAAAGGGATTAAATGAAATTCCCTGGTGACAGATTAAGGAGGTGGGAGAAAGCGAAACAGGAAAACTCTAGGACTGGACAAAAAGGAAAAATGACAGACATGTCCTTCTTTTACATAGGTGGGTATAGGATAGTTAACAGTCAACAATTAACATGATAACAGTAAAAATGAGGGGATTTGTGGTCTCTATTCTGCTGTGCTGGTTGTGTCTCAAGGGTTTGGAAAAAGGGAAGGCACATTGCCTTTCCAATGTATGTTACCATAGATTAAAAAAGACAATAGACAGGCTCAACTAAAGGAAATACTGACTTTGTCAGGGAAGATTCTAGCCTAGAACAATGATTGCCCACAATGACCGCTTTTAGTTAATAAGTTTTTTAAATTTTATTTTATAGATTATGCTATTACAGTTGTCCTGCTATTTGCCCATTACCTGCCCCTCCACCCAGCAATCCCAGGCAATCCCACCACCATTGTTCATGTGCATGGGTCATGCATGTATGTTCTTTGGCTACTCCTTTTCCTGTACTGTATTTTACATCCCGATGGCAATTCTATAACTACCTATTGGTACTTCTTAATCCCCTCACCTCTTCACCTGTACCCCCAAACACCCCTCCAATCTGACAACTATCAAAACACTCTCTGTATCCGTGATGCTGTCTCTGTTCCTCTTGTTTGCTTAGTTTCTTAGATTCAATTGTAGATAAATTTTATTTTTTGCAATTTTATTGTTCATAGTTTTGATCTTTTTCTTAAATACATCCCTTTAACATTCCATATAATAATGGTTTGATGATGATTAACTCCTTTTACTAAAGGAGTAATCTCCTTTTCTTGTCTGAGAAGCTCTTTATCTGCCCTTTGATTCTAAATGACATCTTTGCTGGGTAGAGCAGTGTTGGCTGTAGGTCCCTGCTTTTCATGACTTTGAATATTTCTTGCCAGTCTCTTTTAGCCTGCAAAGTGTCTTCTGAGAAATCAGCTGACAGTCTCATGGGAACTCCTTTATAAGTAATTAACTGCTTTTCTCTTGTGGCTTTTAAGATGCTCTCTTTATCTTTAATCTTTGGCATTTTAATTATGATGTGTCTTGGAGTGGGCCTCTTTGCATCCATCTTGTTTGGGGCACTGCTTCCTGGACTAGCCTGTCTATTTTCTTTACCCACCTAGGGAAGTTTTCTTTCACTTTTTTTTTCC
>PVJI01027336.1:0-17834 GCA_004026765.1 Micronycteris hirsuta
GGGAAGCTCCTTATTTGGCCTTCTATCTTGATTGAGAGCCTTGCTGGGTATAGTAGCCTTGGTTGCAGGCCTCTGGTTCTCATTGCTGGGAATATTTCTTGCCATTCTCTTCTGGCTCGGAGCATTTCCATTGAGAAGTCAGCTGCTAGACTTATCAGGGCTCCCTTGTATGTTACTTCCTGTTTCTCCCTTGCTGCCTTTAAGATTCTCTCTTTGTCTTGGAATTTTGCCATTTTAATGATGATGTGTCTTGAAGTGGGCCACTTTGGGTTCCTCTTGACTGGGACTCTGTGTTTCCTGGGTTTGTGTGACTTTTTCTCTCATCAAATTAGGGAAGTTTTCCATCATTACTTTTTCAACCAGGTTTTCTATCCCTTGCTCTTCTTCTTCGTCTTCTGGTATCCCTATTACATGGATATTATTATGTTTCATGTAGTCTTGCATTTCCCTTAACCCCTCTTCATTCTTTTTGAGCCTCTTTTCCTTTTCTTGCTCTTTCTGGGTGTTTTTTTTTTTCTTTCTATCTTGTCCTCCTGCTTGCTGATCTTATCCTCTCCTTCAACAACCTGCTTTTGATTCCTTTTACTTTGTTCTTCAGTTTGGAAATTGTATTCTTCATTTACCCTTGGCCCTTGTTGACAGTTTCTATTTTGTTTTTCATGTTGATATATTTTGCAGTGAGTTCATTGTAGTTTCCCTGTAGTTTCTGGTAATTCTGTGTGAGCTCATTGAGTTTCCTGATGACCACTGCTTTGAACTCAGTATCTGATAGTTGACTTGCCTCTGTTTTGTTTATCATTCTTTCTAGGGCTTCCTCCTTTCCTTTCATTTGGGGATTGTTTCTTTGTCTTCCCATTGTTTATGAGACACTTATTAGCCTCTGTTTCTTAAATTGATGTGTTCTGTCTCCCTGGGTTTATGGTATGAACTTCTATGGTAGAATACCTGTGAGATTCAGGGGTTCAGTCTCCTTAATCTCCTGAGCTCACTGGTCTTGGACTGTCATTTATGTTTGGTCTCTGTATGTCTTTGGATTTTTATTGTTGTTGGATCTTTCTTTGATGCACCCTTTCCTCCGGCTGGTTAACTGAGGGTCATTCCATCCACCACACCCTATATTCTGTTGTGCAGGTATGAACAGGTTGTGTTGAAGTTGATTCTTCTGTGTGAACAAGGTTTTGAGGCTTCTCTCTCACTCTTGTTCACTTGTTTCTTGTGGGTAATTTCTCCACCAATTGGTTGTATTTCCAAGTCGGTCCTGGATTGAGGTTAGTGTTGGTTCCACTTCCTCCTTCACCTTCTTCTGTTGTTTTCTGTTGGTGGTTCCTTTGTTGGTGGATTTCCTCTTTCAGCAAGTGTACTGGTGTTCACTGCTCCCACCTTGCCAGTTCTCTGGAGTAGCAAAGTGAAATTTGTCTCACTGTCTCTGTTTTTTGGGATGACCCCTGTTTGGGTCTAACTCTGGTCTTTTCACACCTCCAGGTTTTAATGTCTCACTTGTGGCAAAAGTAGAGAAGGGGGGAAAAAAGCAGGGGGAGGAAGGAAGGGAGAAGAAATCTAAAAAAGGAAATTATGAAAGGAAGGAAGGAGTAATAAAAAAGAAAGAAGTAAGGAAAGGAAGGAATTTAGAAAAAATTTAAAATTAAAAAATTATAATAATAAAAAATAAATAAAATAGAAAAGAGGAAAGGAACCAGTACCTATACACTAAAGGGAGGAAGCAAGAATAAGAAAAGAAAAATGGACAGAAAGGAAGAAAGAATAAAAAAAAAGCCTTCTGCTGGCTTTAAACAAGTCAGGCCTGTTCTTCTGGTCTTCTTGGCTGTGTCAGGCTGGGAAGCTATTGGTTTTGCTTTTCTCACTTCCTGAGATGTACTCTTCACTGTTGTCCAGCCTCCAGCCCAGTTCCCAGGTGCCCTTCTGTGCCCTGCCTAGGCCTTTAGTCCACCAGTAGTGCTGTCCTTGAGGTGCACCAATTAGGGGAAATTCACACACCAGCTTCTTGCTCTTTGCTGTCCTAGATGCTAGGGACTCTCAGAGTGCCTTCTGGGTAGTTTAGGCCCCCGACTGTGTCAAATCTTTCCTAGGACTTCAGCTCCCCTCTGCAGGGCACTTCTTCCTATCTCCTACAGAGCCAGTCAGCCCTGTAGGGCTCTGGACGCAGGGGCTGGGTAGGAGGTGCTTTGTCGCCGGCACCCTGGGCATGAGCTCCTCAGACCTGTGTGCACCACAGCCGGTGCTTCTATAGTGAGTGTGGGTGGGCCGCTACCGGACCACAAATCACCGGGTGTGCACAGTCCCAGATTACCCCCGGATTAGGCTTAGGCTAGCCACCTCTGGATCGAGAGCCACTGGTCGCTCACCTTCTTGGTTCTTCTGGAGTGTGTGCCGCCTGGCCCACCTGGGCCACCTATCACCAGGAGAGCACTGACCCTGGGACTGCAGGAGGCAGGGGCACAGGAGGCTAAGGGCTGCTGTGGAAAATTCCCCAACCAGCCATGGAGTGCCTCTTTTTTTCTATTTTTCTTTTTGAAAAATTCTTCTTGTTTAAACCCGCAAGTCCAAACAAGAACCTGTCCTCTCACACAGCCCAGCCTGGCTCTCTCCCAAGAATCTTGCAGCAGACCTAGCAGGCTCCAGGCCTGGGGCTGCCACCTGCCCTGGTCCCTGCACTGGTCCTGGGGACCTTATTGTCCCAAAGCACTCTCCTTACTGTCTCATCATTCATTGTCTTGTAGAATTTTGGTCTCCAATCTTTATATATGCTGGAATACTGTTGGCTATTCGCTCTGTTCCTCAGAAGATCGGCTCGGTGTTTCACCACTGGGCAGAGGGATATAGACACCACTCCCACCTATCTCACCACCATCTTGCCTCCCCCAGAAAAGATATTTCATAAACATGCAAATTAAAAAGAGAAGTTGTGATAGCAATACTTATATCAGACAAAATAGACTTTAAAACAAAGGCTATATAACAAGAGACTAAGATCCAGCATTTCCATGTCTGGGGGCTTATCTGAAGAGAGTAAAACATTAATTCAAAAAGATGTCTGCACCTCTACGTTCGGCAACATTATTTACAATAACCAAGCTACTGAACCAACAGAGGTGTTCATCAACAGATGAATGAATAAAGAAGAAGTAGATAGCCCGGCTGGTGTAGCTCAGTGGATTGAGTGTGGGCTGGGAACCAGGCGGTCCCGGTTTGATTCCCAGTTGGGGCACATGCCTGGGTTGCGGGCCAGGTCCCCAGTGAAGGCCATGTGAGAGGCAACCATACATTGCTCTTTCTCCCTTCCTTCTCCTCTCTCTAAAAATAAATAAATAAAATCTTAAAAAGAAGAAGTAGATATATGCTGTATGTGCATGCACATACAACATTCACTGGAATACTACTCAGCCATATAAAAGAATGAAATCTTGTCATTTACAATGATATTGATAATGTTAGAGGGTATTATGATGCTAACTTAAATAAGTCAGAGAAAGACAAATACTGTATCATTTCACTTATGGATGAAATCTAAAAAACCAAAGAACAAACAAAATAAACAATTCATAGATACAGAAAAACTGATAATTGTCGGAGGGTTGGGCAGTGGGGGTATGGGCAAAAAGTTAAGGGGATTAAGAAGTAAAAACTTACAGTTGTAATATAAATAAGTCACAGGAATGTAAAGAAAAACACAGGGAGTGTCATTAATATCACAATAACTTTGTACTGTAACAGATGAACAGTGGACTTTTTGTGGTGATCACTTTGTAAGGAAAATAAATATAAAATCTCACTATGTTACACACCTGAAACTAATATTGTATGTCAATTTTACTTTAATTCAAAAGAGCTTTACATTCCAGAATAAATATTAGATCTGAAGTCAGTAAAAATAAATAAATAATTCTAAGTTTGGATTTTTCTTACAGCTTTCAAAAGTGACATTGAACCATAGTTCACTTCAGAAGCCTCCCAGAAGATAGGACAGCTACTGTAGATTCAATGAAAACTACATGCATCTTGGAGACTCCAGTCTATGGAGAAGACTGACAAAATGAACTACACGATAAAGAAGACCATGGCAAAAATATGCCAGAAAACACATTTGAAATGGGACCAAGCACTCTGTATTGTCTTGCTCTGGATTATTGTAATGCCCCAAAGCAGGCTTAAATTAAGGCCTTTTGAAATAGTTTATAAGAGACCCGTCAAAATTTCTGTTTTAGGAACACATTCTTTAGATTTAGAACATGAATCAAAAATCAAACAATATGTACAACATTTAGGACAAACACTAAAAACTTTCCATAAGTTTGCTGATTTCTGGTCTAGCTACTTAGTTGTCCAAGGATCCCTTACACCCATTCCAGTGGGAAGACACAGTCTTACTAAAGACTTGAAAGACTCCAGGTCCCCAACAGCAGTTTGTCAAGCAATGAACCGGTCCTGTGATGTCCTGCTGACAACACACTTTCTTAAAGCTCAAGGGAATGAAGCCTTGGATCAACCACACGTAGATAAAATGGGTGTTGCCTGAAGAGGACTCCAATCTTTTTTTTTTTTTAATAATTACTTTATTGTTTTGAGCGCGGGCTGGAAACCAAAGGGTCTTGGTTCGATTCCCAGTCAGGGCACATGCCTTGGTTGCAGGCCAGGTCCTCAGTGAGGGCCATGTGAGAGGCAACCATACATTGATGTTTCTCTCCCTCTCTTTCTCCCTCCCTTTCCCTCTCTCTAAAAAATAAATAAATAAATAAATAAAATCTTTTTAAAAATTATTAGATAAGAGGACTCCAATCTTGCTGCTGCTGATGATACAGAAAGGGAAAGCTAGACCTGTACTCCTGAAAGAGATTTAAAATTTCTCTTTTGGAACATAATAGTGCTTTTCAAAGCTAAGTGACAATGTTACGTTTTTATCCAAGAGCAGGGATTAGGCCCAAAGGGAAGACTAAAAAGCCATTTGACTCATAAAATCATATTCTGACTTATGCAGAAATACCACCTTGAGCTTTTCCCCCAGGCCCTGCCCACTGTGCAACATCATCGACAAACATGGTTTGGGAATTCCCTTCACTCTTGGATGTTTGGGAATCCCCTTCACTCTTGGATGTCCAACAATATGAACAGAAAGCAGATTATACAGATTGACCTGAGGCCCCTGTTCCATAAGATCTACCCTCTTTTAGATGCTGGGGGCTAGTTTTTTTTTAAGATTTTATTTATTTATTTTAGAGAGAGGGGAAGGGAGGGAGACAGAGAGAGAGAGAAATAGCAATGTATGGTTGCCTCTCACATGGCCCCCACCGGGGACCTGGCCCACAACCCAGGCATGTGCCCTGACGGGGAATCGAACCGGGACCGTCTGGTTCCCAGCCCGCGCTCAATCCACTGAGCTATGCCAGCCAGGGCTAGATGCTGGGGGCTAGTTTTTTAGCCCACTTCTTGTTTATATGGTCCTAGTGTCTTTCTCAGAGAGGGGATCTTGGTTGTTTTGAGAATCCCATGCATAAATAAAGCCTGTAAGTAGACATGCTGATCTTCCAGGTAACAGGAAGTGAGGAGGATAGGAAGGTTCTGGGCCTCTATTCCACCAGTGTTCTGGAGTCCGAGATGCCCCAGTAAAATCTCTTGCTTCTAGGTCCTAAAAGTGAGTTTTGTTCTTCTTGTTTTCTTAAGAAAATGCTCCTTCTCTGGAGGAGGAAAATCTAAAGGAATGGGCAATTTGACAGTAAGTTGGGAAAAGACGCTTTTGAAAAATTGAAGGCTGTGTAGTCAGGGCAAATTTGTAAGATACTCCTCTCTTCTCTGGACACTCAGCACAGTTTTTCTGTACCTGCTTTGCTCCACTCAACGACTTCTTCTTCCATATATATCTTCTACTGAATGTCATGTTCTGCTAATCTACCAACCTCCTAAAGGCAACACTGTCCGACTACTTATCTGGGTAACGCCCTGCTCATAGTAGCACCCATCTCTCACCCTCCACATGCCAAAACTGTCAACTTTATCCAAGATGGAGGTTGAAATCTCCTACTGCACTTCACAATAGTAACTCAGCATTACCCAGATTATAAAAGTACCTGAATATTTGATTAATTCAATTTTCCTTATCTTGTGCTTTATGAAAACTTTCAGTGCAGTGAATATAAAATCCAGCCAGTTCCACCAAGCCAGAAAAAGTGGTCAAAGATATTTGTATATTAAAAAGACAATATCTATAACAGAAATGAGAATGTTTTAATACTACATGAGACCTTGTTATGTAGAAATGATTTTTTAAATTTGAGCCACAGACTGACTCTTTCATGACTGCTGTATTTGCATATCTCAGGGAGCAGATAATACCAAACCATATTCAGAAGGACACACAGATGGGATCTAGAGATGCCCCAAGAAAGATTGTTTCTTTGTTCATACACTAAAATAATGTTTTCTTTTTATTTTTATTTAATCTTTATTGTATATGTTTCCATTACCATTTAGACCCCTTATAAACCCTTCCTTCCAGCAATCCCAACACTGTTGTCCACTTCCATGAATCCTTTGTCCTTTTTGTGCAATCCCTCCATTCCCTAATCCTCCCCCCACTAGCTGTCGTCTGCTCTCCATCTATGAGTCTGTCTCTGTTATTCTTGTTAGTTCAGTTTGTTCTTTAGATTCCACATAAAAGTGAAATCATATGGTATTTGTCTTTCTCTGACTGGCTTATTTCACTTAACAACAAATAATGTATTTTAAAATGCATGGACACAAATCCTGTGTATGAAGTTGTTATGGTTACAGAAGGAAAATAAATATTTCTGTGCACAGATATAACATGACATCTTTTTACAGTGAAAACAATCACCTATGAAAAAAATCTTTGGAAGTCAGAGATGATGCCATGAGCAGATGGAAGCTAGTAATGGGTGTGGAACAGCCTTTAAATATAATTCATGGTATTTGCACTATTCAATAACCTTGTTTTAATGACATAAACTGGGGGATTGGGAGAGGGAAGGTGGACACAACCCAACACAACCCAAGAATGAACTGTTATTTATTTATTTTCTACATGTAATGTCATAAGCAAGGGTTTTGCTTGTATTCTAGTTTATCTTTAATAAATAAATAACTATATACAAATGTGCTGAGTTTATAAAATAGCAGAGGAAAATCTTTGTGTCATAAAAGATATACTTTTTTTTCATTCATGATTTCATTCCTAGCTTAGTTGAACCAAAAACACTGTTTAGCAATGTCTAAAGGGATGCACCGAGTTTTTTCTACTGGAAAGCAAAGCTATGAAATAATAATTCCTCAGTTTCTTGATAATAAAGGGCCTAATTTGGCCTGCTACTTATTTCAGTCCATATTTAGTGTATTCCAGAAGTTGGAAGCTGTCTGGAACAGTTCTCCTCATAATATACTGGGCAGGTAACCCCCGAGCAGATCTCGTTAAAATACAGATTTTCATGGAGTAGGTGGGATGGAACTCAAGTTTCTGCATTTTTAACCAGTTTCTGGGGAGGAGGGAGACAGTCCTCATTTCTTATTGGGGAGCAAGTTCCAAGTAAATGAGGTTAGAAGACCCCTCTAAAGTGTGAGAAATTCTCAAGGGCCTGGTCAAGGTGAGGCCTAAATTGGGTGTCTTCCAGTCTCAATTCCCAAACACCCCAAGTCCCCCCAAAATAGTAAAGCTGGGTTTATTTTGGCCTACAAACTACAAAAACAGTGAGAGTCAAACTGGTAATTAGCATGAATCATGCAGCTTAAAACTTTCTTAAACTATCTCCTGGGAGGTGCTTCCTTTTTTCAATCTAGAGCAATTAGGTGAGCATTTCAACACTGTTAAAATTAACTAAAAATACAAATATTAATAATAATAAAGAAAACTGCATTTGGAGCTTAATAACAATTACTACCCTTCTGTCCAAATCAAAACAACGACAACAATAAAACCCAGGCTCACTGCTTAAAAAATAAAAATAAAAACTCCTTGGGTTTAATTTCTATGAAAAGTCAGCAACATTACTTTAACAAATGCCTCTCACATCTTAACCTTTTTTAAAATGATATCACTGTGGAAGCGTGAAACTTCAGGATAAATGAGCAAACCAAGTGAAAGAACAAATGCCCAACCATTCTTGTTTTTAGTGTTGTTTTCCCCCCAGGTCACACAGGAGTTGTGCCTAGGCAGACAGGTAGGAGTAGAAGTAGTGTCAGACACAGGTAGAGTGACTGAGGTGGGTGGGTCCAGTTCCTGGGAAAGGAAAATTGGTAAGAATAAGAGGGGGAAATGAGGCTTGGCTTTATAAATGGAAAAGGCTGGAAAAAAATCACCAAGATAGTTACCACATGACAAATGGGAGTATACAAATATATAGATAGGAAAGGTGAGAGAGAAAGCATAAGGAAGGGACTTTAAAGTGGGCATGAAGATAGGAAAAAAAGAAAAGGAAAAAGTCTTAAATAAATAAATATCTTAGTCATCATCCATCACACAATTACACTTACTAGTCCATCGGATCACAGTCTGCCCAAAGGCCACTGATCAATAATGTTCACCCCTCTTGCCCCACTGAGGGTGTGGGACATTGTGCAATCTGCATCTTCATTGTGAATTTACCATCTCTGCCCACCAGTGTAGTGATATCATTAAAGTAACCCCCTAACAAGCTATTCCTAGAATCATCGAAAGAAGGGGTAGGGGGTCAGTCTCCTCTAGTTTTGATGCCAGTTAAGATGCTTTAGGATAGCCAGGGAGTAAAGCTGGGGGATGAGGCGGGGAAATGAGGGACAGGTGGGAAGAAAAGGCCAAGCCAACACCTGGGGCCAGGAGATCAGGCCCTGTCAGAGTTTTTGAGGTATCTGCTCCGTGCTCATGTGCCACAACACCACCTCCTTGTCAGGAACCCCACACTTGTACTCCAGTTCAGCCTGTATGGCACCTTGCTTCTTACGCAGGTGCCAGAGGAGTGCCAGAAGTGCCACCACCAAAGACAAACTCAAGATGGAGATGCCAATGAGCACACCTGAATGTACAGACCCTGCAGGCGATGGGTTTGAGGTGGTGCCAGGAGTTGCACTGACTGGGGGCTCCCCAGAGCCGCCCTCCTCACTCACTTCGGTGAGGTCACAGTCAGTGCCAGTCCAGGCCGAGTCAGGCCCACAGATGCACTCGTAGGAGCCAGGGAGGTTTCTGCACGAAACTGCACCTAGGCAGTTGCCATTGTCACACTCGTCGATGTCGGTGCACAGGAACCCTTCGTCCAAAATGTAGCCCTCAGGGCACTGGCAGCTGTCCGGCCTGTTGGGATCGCAGTCAGCTGAGCATGAAGTCTGGTTGCAGAACATCTGGCACCTGTGTGGTGCTTGGGGGTTGGGTGCGAAACCCTCTGCGCACACACAGCGGTAGTCAGTTTTGCCCAAGGGCTGGCACTGGTACTCACAGTTAGTCCCGATGCACGGGTCCACTGACTCCACGCACTCGCCGTCCACCATGTCGTAGCCACGATGGCAACGACACTCAAAGCCGCCCTGCTTGTTGATACAGACCTGCTGGCATGGACTGGGCACTTGCATACAGTCGTCTACATCCTCACACCGGTGCTGATCCGCAGCCAGCTTGTAGCCAGTCGCACACATGCACGAATAGGCGCGGGGCACGTCCGGGTTGGGGACGCAGAAGTGTTCACAGAGCTTGTCGCAGGAGTGCTCCCCAGGCGCTGCGCAAGAACGCCTGTCTTCCTGAAGGGCCTTGTCCGCTGGGCAGAGGCAGAGCGACACCCCGGCGCTCCAGTTGCACATGTGCTGGCAGCCGCCGTTCTCCACACCACAGTCCCAGGGGCCCGGCACCTCTCGGCCCCAGCGGGCCTCGGCCTCTCCTGTCCTCTGCTCACACACCAGCTCCACTCCAAAGGGCGATACCGCGGCGGAGGTACCAACTGGCAGCGCCTGAAAGTCTGATCCTCGGGCACCGAACGGGGTGCTGTAGGAGATAGAGACACTGGCGGCCGACATGGCACTGTGCTCCACAGTTAGAGGCCTGCAGGATGCTGAGAAGTGGAACTCGCAGAGGAAGCCATCGGCCTTCCCTTCGCACTGCTCCTCCTTCCAGACCTGCTCGCCAGGCATGGGAGACCCAGCCACGGAGACGGCGACGCACAAGGGACCACAGAGAGACGCAGGGGGGGGGCCCGCCCACCTGCTGTAGCTGGTCTGGTGGTCGCCCGTAACCCACTGGAAGCCGCGCAAGGGACCTAGTTGCCCCAGGTCGCGGCAGCCGGGCGGAAGCTTCAGGCCAATCCAGAAGCGAGAGCTGTCGCCGCCTTCGCCGCTCCGTAACAGGGAGATGACATCAGCTGCCACTGAGGAGCGCACGGTCATCAGGTGGCCCCGCAGGCGCTCGCAGGCCTGGCTGGCGGCGGGGAAGGTCGCAGGGCCCCGGAAGAGCGTGTAGCAGTCTTGTTGGATACACTGGCTGCCCCGGGGCTGTGGTTCTGGGAGCGCTGGGAGTCCCAGGGCAGCGGGACCCAACACGCTGAAGAGCAGGACCTGCATCATGCTGCCCGGCACTCCGCGGGCAGGCCCGGGGGAGAGCGCAGTAGCCGCGACCAGGTCCGAATCCGCCGGGTTCTGAAAGGTTCCGGGCGCTGGCGGCTACAGGCGTTCGTGTCTGTCCCAGAGCAGAAGCGTAGGGCCGCTGAGCACAGCCCCGGCAAAGCAGCCTTTGATATGCCGTTGGGAAGGGGCCAGAGTTTATAAGAGCGCAGCCCTCCCTCCCTGAACGTTCGGGGAAAGGAAGGAAGTGCCTGATGGGAAGGGCTGATGCTGCATTCTCGGATTACTGGGTTCTCTGGAAGCCTTGTGCCCGCCCTCAAACCTGGGATCCCCTCGCGGGGATGAGTAAATCCGGCCAGGGCACTGGACGGTCCCGGACCGGGGCTGCCGGGCACAGCCACCACTTTTGTCAGCAAGGGGGACACTTCCAGCCTCTGCGTTGGGGCTCCCATGCCCGCAATTCCATCTCAATCTCTTGGTCTTCTTTCTTTTCCTTAATAAATAGGCTGTTATTACCATTTTCAAAGACAGCTTGCATTGCAGAATTCTGGGAAGAAGAGGCGGAGAGAGGAGGGCTTTGAATGAAGTACGGAGAAAAGTAGTGCCCAGGACCTGGGAGAAGGTGTCCGCCAAAAAGAGGACTTTGAGAGGGGTTGTCTAGCGGGTAGACCTTCCCAAACACGCGATTGCAAGGAGAGAGAGCTGGACCCCGCCTTAGCTCTAAAAACAGGAGTGTGCTAGGTCCCAGAAGACAGTGGGTGTGGCTGGGAAGACAATGGGCAAAGGAGAGAGAATTAGACTAACACCCTAACGCCAGCGACCCCTGCACACAACTAGGGACACATGAGTCCCTAAGCGCGAGTAGCCAAGGCCAGACAGGTCTAGTCGCTTGGGAAAGTCTCGGGGATACTGGCAGGGCCTCGAGGTCACCCTGCAGAAGCAGTGGCAGACAAATTCCTGCCGAGCCCTGTAGGGGCGGACATTTTCGGGAGCACATCAGCCAGTCCGGTCTGTTTTTGCCCAGGCTCACAGAGGGATAGTCCATCTAGAACCGCCAAATGGGAGCACGAGAGTCCTAGCTGGCAGGCGCTGTGGGATCCAGGCGTATCCTACTCGGGTCTGTTTAGGATTTTTTTTCCTTTTGGCTGAAAGATCAGACCGAAACAGAAGTGCGTATAAATGTTACTTGTGCAGCAAAAGACACTGAAAAAGGGTGGCCCCTGCGGACTTGCAGGGTGGGGAGACCTGGAAGGAGGAGATGGTAATCTGTCATTTTCGCGACTTTTTCACTTAACAAGAATGCAGAGGGGTGGATCCAAAACATAGCTGAGTAGCGGAGAGTGGTAAACTTACTATAATTTTTTATAACACCCTTTGCTATCTCTTCGCTATGGTCACTCACCACAAAGCACCAGGGGGCGGCGCTGTTGAACTCTAAACAAAGCTAAAGAAGTTGGAGATCTCCAAACTTGGGATGAAAAGAGTTAAGAGTGTTGGGACCGCCTAGTCATATCCCTGGGCATTCAACGCAACTCCAGGAAACCACACCTATTCCTTGGCCTACCCAAGGTCTTCCTTCCTGGTCGTACAGAGCCCAGACTTTTGAGCGGGAAAGTGTGCTGGCATCCTCATGAGAGAAGGACAAGCACTTGTTGCCCGGACTGTGTTGACCTATGGTGAGGGACGGGTTGTAGGCACTATAAAAGTGAAAAGAGGTAGGTAGTTAGTGCCTTCCTGCACTCCCTGATGCTTGGAGCTGAAAGCTGGGGCCCACAGAGCCTCAGAACATCCCTCTGAGCTCTGCAAGATCCTGGGAAAACTGCCCCAGCTCTCTAACAGAAACTGGAAGAGCAGGTCTGAAGCACCGTAGAACTGCTCCTTTAGAAAGAGGAAGGGAAGACCAGCAGACTGGAGAGTCAGGCTGTTCCCAGTGGGAGTAGGGCAGGTGCTGGCCTGACCTTGACTGGCTGCCTGGGCTGAATCACGGGTCATGACTCCTATGCACAGCCTGCTCATTGGAAGCTGCATCAGGTGCAGCCAGCCCTGAGGCCTGTAGATGTGGTCTGGAACCCACCGGGACATTGCTAAAAGATGTCAGAAATGAGGGACATTGTCTGGGTGCATGACACAAGAAAGGGAACAGGACATCCTGGTTCTAAATTGAATAAGAATTTCAAGACTGAGAAAGAAAATGATTAAACAAAGGACAGGGCCCTCCTGAGCTTGCCAGACCTAAAAGAAGTAGGACATTCAAGCATCTGGTCTTTCCCCATGTCATGCTAGTTCACTTCTTGGATGGGTTCTAGTTTCACCACAACTGTCTTTGGTGGGACATCCTATTCTGGTCTCCTTATGTCCATTACTGATTATTGAAAGAAAAATAAATAAAAGAAGATTAGAAGTCTGAGAACAGTCCTAGTAGCTGAGTTCACATGATAACTCAATGATGCCTATGATACTTGGGCCAACCCAACATGAAGAAGTGTTGGATGTTTCCATATGGAAAGAAACCATGGCAACAATTAAATTGAGTGGAGCATTGACCATGGGTGGATTACCCTGCAAAAGGATAGGTAGACACGCCCATTTGGCCTTTCCTACCCCTCAAACTTTACCTCTAGCCCTCGGTGCACATCATCCCTGCCTTCTGGGACAATCCTTGTCAATCCCTGCCCTTCTACAAACATCACTTTGTAGCTTTTTTTTTTTTGCATGCTTTAAACTACCCACATCTTGTCTGCACCTCTTGCACAAGATGGGTCACACCCTCTCTTTCAATGTGTATGGCACACTAGCTCCCTCTCCTTGGCCTGCTCTTGAGCCCACCACCCTCACTAGAGTTCACCAGCCCAAGCCTGTTTTACTAGAACAGCCCCTTAAAGAAAACTGTTTCCTAAATACTGAAGCCAATAACTTGTTTTTAGTTTTCACCTTTCTAGACACTTCTGCGTTCTTTGTACTCTTGAGTCCTCACTATTCCCAAGTTTCTTCCTCCCATGTCTTCTGAAACATCTGTCCTTCTGCTCCTCCTCTTCTCCTCCTGCCTAGGGTGGCCTCTCTCACCCCTCTGCCCAATGAAGGTGGTCAGTCCTCAGGGTTCTGCTTATGGCCTTCACCTGTCTCTTTATATCCACCCTTTGTCAAATTAACACATCCCTCTTATAACGATATTGATATCAAAGCAGACTGGGAGTGGGTTGCCCAGAAAATACACTGAAATCATTTTTTCCCTATATCAATATTTGAGCCACCCCATTTGAAATCATTACCTTCGGACTTCATTAGTTTCTCTGACTTGTCTTTGCCTTTATCACTACTTCTGTAAGACAACTCTTTTCCTGGCTTCTATTCTTTCTAGCTCTTCACTCCTGCTGACAGCACCTGGATCCTCACAAGCCTCACATGCTGCTGAGGGAGCCCAAGCTGCTTCCACTCCCTCCCCACTCAGCCTTGCCATGCTGAAGATGCTCACTCACTCTGCTTCTACTCTGTGGCCACAAAATAGGAAATTTGCACTCACAGTTCTGGGCTGTGGTTTGGACCTAGTACCCCACCTCACTCATATGTTTTATAGCCCAGTATCCCATTGGTCTCCATGTATGATGGAAGTCCTAGCATGAGGGGGCCCTGCCGACTGTGGGAGAAATACCTCATGCTGTCTCGCCTTCATCCTAAAGCTCCTATCTTTTCCTCTGCCAGAAACATTCTTATCTTTATATCTTCTCCATCTATTAAAATCTGACCCTTCTTTCAAGGCATAGGTGTTAATGAGAAACCATTAGAAAGGGTTTCTTAGTGAACAAACCAGAACTGATCTTTCTGTGAAATTCATAGAACTGTCTATCAACACTGTAGCACTTACCTCACCTTCCCTGTTTTATAAGTCATCACATACTTAGGCTCTTCGCTAGCCTTACAATCCAGTTTTTATAGGGGTGGAACATTGTTCTTATACATCATATTGTGTGCACAGATGGAGTTATTTGAGTGCCTGTTTTATATTATTTTATTGTGCCACCCTTCAATGTGACATTTTCAAGTTAACCTGCAAACACAAGATTGGGGACCTCAGAACCTTAAAGTTAGGAGGATGAGTTTTGAAGCCAACTTGGTTGGATTTAAGTCCAGCTCTCTCATTTATAAGTTGTGTCATATTTAGAAAGTAACCCAGCCTCTCTGTGCCTAAGTTTACTCAACTGTGTGAGTGACACCCATAACAGTCACGCCTCCATAGTGTTATTATGAGCATTAAATGAGTTATACATGTAAAGCATTTAGAACAGTTGAGCCATAGTAAACTCTCAGCAAATTTTAGCTAAAAAGCCATACCGTTGGGTCTCTAGAAATTGAAGTTGGCCATGGATTGTGTTTAATACTTAGCATAGTTCCTGTCCTTAGTGGAGACTCAGTAAATGTCTCTTGGTAAAATTTAGGTCAGCTGACTGCTTTTACCAATAATAACAATAAACAGATGTGAAAACAATAAGGAGGAAATTAAGTTGAAGGATCCAGGAGAAACAGGAAAGGAATTGAAGGCAGACAGGGAAGCAGCCGTGAACCGTGGTCCCCAGGAAGCTCCCTTATTATTTGCCCTAGTGGCATCCATTGTTAATTTCTCATTTTCCATATGTGGAAACTGAAGGTCAGAAAGAATAAATGACTTCCCAAGGCCACACAGCTAGTAAATGGTGAAACTAAGATTCTTCAGTCTGTTAGAATTAAATAAGTATGTAAAATATGTTTGAGCTTTGATTTTACCTGTTGCTAGAACTTGATTAAGCAACTGTGGTTTTTCTCAACTCAAAACAGAAGATATAGTACATAATTACAGGGTTGATGTGGAAATTAGAAAATATACACACAGCGATTATTACCTTTCTTAGAACACAGCAACTGTTCAACAAACAGTTGTTACTATTGGTGAAACGCTTTATGAACAGCCCCTGGGGTCACTTGGATCTATCTGGCCAGGAAGTCTGGCATTCAGGTGGGAGTTTCTGTTTGTAGTCTGTGGAAGAGACTAAACCAACTACCCAGCCACTTGTACTGAAAGCAAACATAAGTGAATGTTGTTAAAAACAGAGATGAAGAGAAGTCCAGATACAAAAAGGAGCCCAAGGACAACTTCTTGGCCCCAGATTTACTTTAGCCAAAATGAATTCTCAAGTGTGGAAGGCAGCTCTTCTTTCAAGAGATATAACAAAAACTTTCTAGTTTCAATATGAACCCTTGCTCTTAGACTTGTTAACTCCTAGGCTCCCTGATGCAGACCACTGCATCACACTCTGTTTCTGTGCGGGCCATGTACCTGCACTGAAACAAATGTTGGCTAAGAACACAAACCTCTCCCATGGATGAAAAGAAAATCCACCTCTCAAAATGCACAATTCTTGGTGCTAAGGGCACTATGATTGTTGAGATATATGACTAACTACCAATTGTTGCAGCCTCTTGGATGGAAATTGCTGTCACTAACATTTAGGGATTAGGCAAGTAAAAATTGAGAACACTGTCTATTAATCATCTATGGTTATTGTAACTTAGACTTATTAAATTTAAAGTTAAAAATCATTTCATCTCTCTCAGAGCCACGTGTCAAGTGCCCAAAAAGCTAGTGACTACTAAACAGGACAGTGAAAAGAGAAAACATTTGATCATCATGGAAATTACTATTGGGTAGTGATGGTATACACATAGAGCCAGTAATGTCACCTCAAGGAAGCCATCAGTAGGAGCGCATGTGTGTCCCCATCTTGGATTCAAAGAACACCGTTTTACAACAATTGTTGTTTTCAGGATAATGGTTGTCAAAACTGCAATCAGGATCTATAAAAAAAACATTTGGTACTTCCGGCCAAGATGGAGGCATATGTAGACACATATTGCCTCACTACACAACCAAAAGAAGGACAACAACAAATTTAAAAACAAAAAACAACCAAAACTTCCATAAAGCTGAACTGTATGTAAATTGAACAACCAATTAATTAAAGAAGAAACATTCATCCTGACTTGTATGAGGGGCAGAGATGGGAAGCCAGAGTGCAGATGATGCATGGTAAGGCAGCAGCTGGAGGCAGTGGCTGGTGATCTCAGATTGGAATGGAGATAAACCAGGAGGAAAAACTGGGGAGCAAGACAAACTGTACAACCCAGAGGTCCAGAGTGGGAGAAGAAAGCCTCAAAACCTCTGGCTATAAAATCTGTGGGGGTTGCAGTGGCTAGAGAAACTCTCAGCCTCACAGGAGAGATCATTGGAGAGACCCACAAGGTCCTAGAACATAAACAAATCAACCAAATGGAAGCAGCACCAGAAAGGTCCAATTTGCTTGTGGGTAGTGAGGAAAGTGACTGATAGATGGCCAGAGCGGGGCAAGTTAGCGAGAGGCATTGTTCCCTCTCTGACCTCTCCCACGTACAGCACCACAAAGCAGCAACCTGGGTTGCCGCACCCAGGCGAATAATTAAGGCTCCACTCCTTACAATGTAACAGATGCCCTGAGACAAAAAAAAAAATTATATATATATATCACAAATGAAAGAAAAGATCAAAGCTTCAAAAATAGAACTAAGCAATGAAGAGACAGCCAACTTATCAGATGCAGAGTTCAAAACACTGGTAATCAGGATACTCACAGAAATGGTTGCATATGGTCACAAAATAGAGAAAACAGTGAAGGCTAAGCAAAGTGAAATAAAGCAAAATATACAGGGAACCAATAAGGGAAGGAAATCAGGACTCAAATCAATGATCTGGAGGAGAAGGAGAAAATAAACATTCAACCAGAACAGAATGAAGAAAGAATAATTAAAAAAAAAAATGAAGAGGGGAAGATGGCGGAGAGTTAGGAGGAACAGAGTTTACGTCCTCCTACCCACTGGTTGATTTTCTGAGGAACGGGGCGAAAACCCAGCAGTATTCCAACACATAAGATGATTGATGCCCAAGATTACAGGGGAATTTGAACATTCATACGGTGAGACATTAAAACCTGGAGCTGTGAGAGGTCCAGAGTCAGCCCCAGACAGGGGTCAGTCCAAAAAATAGAGACAGTGAAACAAAATTAACTTTGATACTCCAGAGAACTTGACTGATTAATTTAAGAAACAGAGGCTAGCAAGAAGAGTCTCACAAACAATGGGAAGACAAAGAAACAACCCCCAAATGAAAGGAAAGGAAGAAACCCCAGAAAGAATGATAGACGAAACAGAGGCAAGCCAACTATCAGATATCGAGTTCAGAGCACTGATTATCAGGAAGCTCAAGAAGCTCGATGACCTAGCAGAGAATT
>PVJI01027337.1:0-17831 GCA_004026765.1 Micronycteris hirsuta
AAAACAGATATCTTCGTTTCCAATGATTTACTAAGACAATTGATTAGCATCTATCAGTCACAATCACAGTATCTAACCCAACTGTAATCACAATACTATCAAGATCAGGAAATACTACTAATAGATTACCTCCTTCTGATCCTTGGACTTTATTTAACTTATATCAATTGACTTAATAATGTCTTTTATAGGAGAAAGAAAGATCCAGTCCAAGATAAGATGTTGCATTCATTTATTATGTCTCTTTTGTCCCCTTCAGGTTGAGAGAGTTCCTCAGTCTATCCTTGAATTTCATTACCCTGATCCTATTAAAGATTATAATAGTAGAATGTCATTTTGGTTTGTGTGACATTTCCTCATGATTAGATTCAGATGAGGTATCTCTGGCAACCATATCATAGAAGGGATGCTATGTTCTTCTCATTCCATCCTAGTAGATGGCCCAAATTTCAGTTTGTCTTATTACTCATGCTGTTCACTTTGATCACATGATTAAGGTAGTGCCTGCCAGATTTCTTCTCTGTATAAGATTTCTCCTCCTCATAATTATATTAATTTTCTGTGCTTGCTGTAACAAGTTACCACAAACTGAATGGCTTAAAATAGCAGAAATGTATTCTCTTGTTTCTCTCACAGTTCTGGAGGCCAAAAGTCTGAATGCAAGGTATCAGGAGGGCTGTACTCCCTCTACAGGCTCTAGGGGAGAATCTATTCTTTGGTTCTTCCAGCTTCTGCTGAGTTTGTTGACATTCTTTGACTCATGGCTGCATTACTCCAATTTCCGCCTCAGTGGTCTCATTGCTTCTTCCTGTATTTGTCAAATTTCCCTAGACTTTACTCTTTTAAAGGCACTAGTTATTGAATTTAGGGCCCACCTAGATAACTCGGATGATTTCCTCAGTTCAAGATTTTTTAATTTAAGTGATACCTACAATATCCCTTTTTCCCCAATAAGGTAACAATCACAGATTCCAGTGATTAGGACATGGACATACCATTTTCAGGGCTACCATTCATCCTACTATAGTTTTCTAATTCAATTATTACTTTTACATTGATTAATTGGCATGCTAACCTAAAGAAAGCATCATCTTCTCTTTTTTGCTCATTTTCTTAAGTATGTGTTAGTTTGGACTCTTGGATTTCTATTTTATTCAATTGGTTATGATTCAGATACTACATTTTTCTAGATTTGGTCAGTGGGACCTTCTTCAGGCTGGTCTGTGCATCTTTTTTTGATGTGTGCTCCTCATTGTTGGAGCACTTTTTAATATTCTGGTACAAAAAAAGGCATTCTAGCCTCATCTTGCATCTTCTCTGCCTCAACCCTGGAATTAGCCATTTCTTCAAAAATTTTTTTTAGTGGAGAATTCTCTTTAGGAACTCAGGTGAGTCTGTTAGGGTATTTCTTGCCATTGGGATATCATTGCCCACAGGCCTTGTTGGCAGCTAAAGTCAGGGAATATGTACATGTACACACACACACTGCACATATGCATGTTATATATTTGTGTGTATGTGTATATATATATAATCAATGAGCTCACAGCTTCCAATTCCAATCCAACACTGGAGGGTTCATTCTAGTTTACTCCTTTTTCATATGTAAACTCTTCAACAGTAAGGAAACTGACCAACCTCATCCTCTGTATGTTTACTTATTAGATCAATTTCCCTGGTATGCAACTGACCTGTTACCACTGCCAATTTATTTAACAGTTGCCATTCTTACCTCTCTTGGGCTCTAACACCCTGTACCAGGCAACCGTTTCATCACCTACTTGTAGATTCCTACTTTTCTTGGCTATATCTGACTGGTTTTAGACCAAAGTATTCTGGAGATAAAGAGAAAAACTTATTAGTATTTACAATAATAATGTTTTTCCTCAAATAACTCATACATAATTCTTAAAAAAGCTAAACAAAATATAGGGCAAGCAAAAGTCCCTTATGACCTTCATCCCACCCAATATCCACCACTACGGAGTGTTATGTCTGCTGTGAGTCTTTCTGGATATTTATTTGGTGTCTACATTTCTCACCTGTATTATTACAGCTTCAACAGCTCTTGTGCCTTCCATACTGACTTTTCTACAATTCATTTTCAACACAGCAATGAATCCTTTTAAAAAGAAGACCAAATCTTATAATGCATGTGCTCAAAACTGCAGTTGTTCCTCATTTTATGCAGAGTAAAAGCCACAGCCCTTACAGTGGGCCACACTTCAGCCATGTAGGTATAATTTGCCTCTCCCCTGCCCTTCTAAACTTACCTCCTATCACAGCATCCGGGCCTTCTTCAAGATGGCCCAGCCTCAATGTTCATGATATACTCTTAACCTCTTAGGATGGTGCCCTGGCTCTTCCTTCTGCCTGGATCACTCTTCCCTTTGACATCCACATGACCCCCTCATCTCTTCCAGTACCATCTTCTCAATGACGCCTACCCTGATCACACTGACATAATATCCTTCACCCTCTCCTGCACACCTGACCCTCATAACCTGTTTTATTTGTTTCTTTTGCTCACCCCTATTTTATCTCCTAACATATTATGCAATTTTCTTTTAAAATTATGTTTATTTTATGTCTATGCATGGCTAGAACATACACACCAGGAAATTACATTTTGTTCACTGGTTTTTCCCAAATGCCTTGAAGCCTTACACAATATCTATACACCATAGTACTCAATAAATAAGTATTAGCTGCATAAATATATAAAACACAAAGGAAAAGTAGGTTTACAATTGTGAATATGTGAAACACAAATTTCATTCTGGTATTTTTATTATTGCGTTACTTTCCATATGATCAACTGTAAACCTACTTTTGCCACTCCCTGTATTGAAGTAATTATTCTTGGCTTAATTTCTCTCTTTTATTTTTTAAAAATATATTTTATTGATTATGCTATTACAGTTGTCCCATTCTCCCCCCACCCCCTTTATTCTTCTCTGCCCTTCACCTCCCCTCATTCCCCGCCCTTTAGTTTTTGTTCATGGGTCATACACATAAGTTCTTTGGCTTCTACATTTCCTATACTATTCTTAACTTCCCCCTGTCTGTTTTCTACCTACCATTTATGCTACTTATTCTCTGTACTTTTTCCTCCTCTCTCCCTCTCCCACTCCCCTGTTGATATCCCTCCATGTCTTATATAAATCCCTTTAACATTTCATATAATAAAGGCTGGGTGATGATAAACTCCTTGAACTTGACCTTATCTAAGAAGCACTTTATCTGCCCTTCCATCCTAAATGAAAGTTTTGCTGAACAGAGTATTCTTGGATGTAAGTCCTTGCCTTTCATGAGTTGGTATACTCCTGTCCAGCCCCTTCTTGCCTGCAAGGTCTCTTTTAAGAAATCAGCTGACATTCTTATGGGAATTCCTTTGTAGGTAACTGTCTCCTTTTCTCTTGCTGCTTCTAAGATTCTCTCCTTATTTTTAATCTTGGGTAATGTAATTATGATGTGCTTTGGTGTGTTCCTCTTTGGGTCCCGCTTCTTTGGGACTTTCTGAGCTTTCTGGACTTCCTGGAAGTCTATTTCCTTCACCAGCTTGGGGAAGTTCTCCTTCATTATTTGTTCAAATAAGTTTTCAATCCCTTGGTCTTCCTCTTCTTCTTCTGGCACCCCTATGACTCGGATGTTGGGACGTTTAAAGATGTCCTGGAGGTTACTAAGCCTCTCCTCTTTTTTTTGAATTCTTGTTTCTTCATTCTTTTCTGGTTAAATGTTTTTTTCTTCCTTCTGGTCCACACCATTGATTTGGGTCCCAGTTTCCTTCCCATCACTATTGGTTTCCTGCACATTTCCCCTCATTTCTCTTAGTGTATTCTTCATCTAATTTGCAACCAAATTCAACCAATCCTGTGAGCGTCTTGATTACCAGTGTTTTGAACTGTGCATCTGATAGGTTGGCTATCTCTTTGTCATGTTTCAGGCAACCTCCGTACTACTGAACTGCAGAAACACCTCCCGCCTGCAAAAAAAAAAGTGGGGGGCGAACCCAAGCCCCTGTACTTTGTTCTTTGTCTAAAATGTCAGTTACCAGTCCAGTTACAGAATGTCAGTTGCAAACTTTCCTGCCAAGCTGCAGGCTCAGCCACTCATGACCTGCTTAGCAACTAGCAACGCTAACAGCACATAAAGTACCAAGTAAGGTTGCCAGGCTTAACTTCCGCGTTAAGCCCATACACCTTGTTCTTTGTCTCCCAAATAAGGTAGCTAGACCTAACTTCCGCGTTTGCTTCTATAGTAACCTGCTTCTGCCACGTAGACTAGGAAGAGGCAAGGCTATAAAGCAGACCCCAACCCAACCTCAGGGCCCTGGATTTGGAGACTGCCTCCCCTGGGTTCGTGCACGTAAACAAAAGGATCGTGCTCTAGAATTACTTGGTGTCTGGTCGTTTCATTTTCTGTAACATTCACTGTTTTGATGACTGTGGCCTTGTAACATAGTTTGATACCAGGTATTGTGATCCCTACTCTTTTCATTTTCTTTCTGAGAATTGCTATGGCTATTCAGTGTCATTTATGGTTCCATATAAGTTTTTGAAATGTGTGTTCTATATCTGTAAATATGTCCTTGGTATTTTGATAGGGATTTCTTCAAATCTATAAATCGCTTTGGGTAGTATGGACATTTTGATGATGTTAATCCTTCCAATCCACTAGCATGGTACATGCTTCCACTCATTTGTGTCTTCTTTAATTTCTTTCTTCAGTGTTCTGTAGTTTTCTGAGTACAGGTCTTTTACCTCCTTGGTTATATTTATTCCTAGGTACTTTATTTTTCTTGTTGCTATAGCAACAAGACCTCCTCTCCTTTCTGGGCCTGGCTTGTTACTTTAAAAACTGGATTTCAAGCTTGGGCATTCTGGCCAAGCCGTTATATGAGGCAATAAAAGGACCCTTATAGGAACTGCTACCACCTGGAAAGCCCATTGAATGACCCTTTCAGGAGCTAAAGGAGGCTCTCACCAAAGCCACTGCTCTGTCCCTCTCAAACCTCAATAAGCCCTTTTTCCCTATACACAGATGAAAGACAGGGCATTACTCTAGGTCTCTTAGTACAGAAGTCAGGCCCAGACCTAAAAAGTATAGCCTATTTATCCAAACAATTAGACCCCCACAGTCAGAGGTTGGCCTACTCCTGCTAGCTTTGCCTTTCCACTCATAGCTGGGGGTATGTCCAATGCCTACTGCCAAATCAGTGGGGTAATGTCTCTTGCAATGTTGACTCCACAACCACTCACACAATGGTTGGGGGCCTCAGGTTACCAACAACTACCACAATAAGTTACCAAACACCTCTCCGCCCACTACTGGCACTCTCCTAAGGGCCCCCTATTCTCTCACATCATTAATCCCCTGCACGCCACCTACCCCTTCTTCATCATAAGTCAAAGTAGTGGGGGAACCCCAGTTAACTCACTTAACCCAAGCCAGTGCGAATGGAGCTTCACAATCCCACAAGCCCCTCTCAAAAACATCTCAAGACTTTCCCTAACCTGGTCACCAAACCTTGAGATGGGTAGAATCCAAAATCCTGGAGACTAAGCCACTTTCTTACATACCTGCTTCCCAAAACCCACAACTCTCACTGGCACAATCCCAATACAGACATCTAACTACTGCAATGGCAGGCAAGCCAGAAAAGTTAACTTTCTCAACTTTCTTTCCCAGGAAGACCAGGACTGTCTCTCTCTGTACTAAGGTCACACTGTGGCAGTTCATTATGGGAAAAAGCAAGGTTCTATCTATTCTGAATTTATAGACAAACCCTTCCAAAATCCCATCATCAACCCCCTAGTTGCAGCATCCCTAGCTGTACAAGGACTTGAATACACTGGGGCACTAAATACCCTAGGACTAGAAAGCTTGTTAATGGTAAATATATCTCAATAGAAACCCAGCCCAACCTGCTTACAGAATACAAACTTTCTGTAGAAATCCACCACTCTTCAGGTGTATATTGGATTTGTAGGTCATAAACCTATTGGACTCTGACCCCAAAATGGACAAGGATCTGCTCCCTGGGATACATTCTTCCTGACATATCAGTCACATAGGAAAACACATCACTCCCTTTTCCACTTAGGGGACAGGGACACTTATTCAAAAGACCTAGCCCATTAATCTGCGTAATAGCTTTGCTAGGAGTTCTCTCTGCTGCTGGGGTCTTGGCAGGTGGCACCTCCCTATAGGGGTATTCATTACCAATTATCTCTAGAAACAGCAGAGGCACTGTCCAAGATGGGGGAAACCCTAGCTGCACTCCAGGAACAGTTAGACTCCCTAGCAGGGGTAGCCCTTCAAACTAAAGAGCCCTAGACCTACTCATAGCATCAGAGGGGGGTCATATCTGTATCTCAAAAAAGATTGCTGTTTCTATGTTAACGAATCAGTCCAGGTCCAAAAAAATATTCAGGGTACACTGGAATCTGCATCTAAAATTAAAAATATGAGTCCATCAATAAATCGTAGTTCGTGGCTCTCTGGCATAACCAGGATACTGCCTTTCCTGGGATCCCTCTTCTCAATTCTCCTACTCTTTATGCTCAGACCATGTACCTTTTACCTTTTGTAACATTTATATATTCCAGGCTGGAGCAGTTCAAAAAACAAATCAGGGCAGTATTTGTCCTACGACATTACCAACCAGGGCAACCACAAGCACAAGCAGAGCTCATAGATATGGCTTAGGGACAGCTCTATGACTCTTTCCAGACGGAAAAAGTTCCAGAAGATAGACCTTCACCCATTTACTCCAACCTCATGAAAATAATTAAAGCAGTCTGGGATGAAAGGGTCAGGCCAGTTTTCCAACCTGCTGTATTGCACATGACTCAATTATCCCAACTCACTTGATAGCCTGCAGCTTAATCAAAACTCTCTCCCACCTTGCACAATAGACATCTGAGGCCAGCCATAATGGCGGGTGGTCAGACTGACCTTCCTGTACATGCCCTTTTGAACAGCCCTGCCCTTTACCTAACAACTCACATCCTGAAACCCTGAGGCAACTGCGCAGAAGAATGAGAGACTAACCCCTCCCGTATTCCTCCACAAAACCCACGCTTTTTTTTTTAAAACCCCATTCTTGCCTCCATTTGGGGCTATAGTCTGTCCAGACTCAGCCCACCTGTAAGCGCAGCATCAAATAAAGGCACTTGGATCAGATTATCCAGCTCTTCCAGCCTCTATTTCTCATGCATTTCTAACAGACAGTACCAGAGAAACTGGGGAGCTGGGTGACACCTGGATCTGGGAGAACAGATGGGCAGTGACTTGCTGTGACCCAGATAGACTCTGTGTTGGTCAAAGGGTTGGACTGTGTGGGAAGCCAGGCACTTGTTAGGAGTGGCAGGTGGCACCCACGGAGACTTTTCTCAAAAACAAGAATTGAGCAGCTCTACAGTGACCTTGCAAGCTCAGCAGCCCAGCCAGTGAAGAGGGAGAACTTGGGAAGTGATTTGCTCCCACTCAGGATGCCTCACAGATTGATCAAACAGGGATAGTGGGGGCTCAGAGGGACAGCAGGGGTTCAGTGAGGCAGCAGCTCCCAGAGAGACTTCTTCCAATTGCAGAACTGAGCCCCCATGCAGGGATCTCACAGGTGGACATGCAGTGGCCAGGCCAACAAAGGGAGGAGGGGGGACACGGTTTGCTCCAACTCCATGCATCTCACCGACTGATCAAAGGGTCACAAAACCAGATGGATTATTGGCACCGGCCTGGTACAAATGTGCAGAGTGGACAGTGCGACCGCACAGTGCTGAGAGCGTGGGCTGAAAACTGGGCACTGTAATTACTGTAGCCCAAAGTGTGCCCCCATCCTTGCGGAATCACAAGAAAGGAAAACAACGGAGCCAATTGCCCCTCTGACCGCAGGATTCTGGAGAACCTGCAAAACCAGTTTGGCGGTTGTAAAATCAGCAGGAGGCTTTTCTTTTTTTCCAAGAGTAAGACAATAACATCAGAAACTATGAAAAACCAGAGACTGATCCAGATAGAAGTCAGGTGAACACCAACAGCTAAAACAAATTTTATTTTGCTATCTTCCAGAACTTGCATGTTTTTAAAATTTATCTTCTTTCTGTTTGCTTGTTTGTTTTGTTTGTTTGTATTGTTTGATTTTTTTTATTCTCCCTTTCATATCACATTTTAATTTTTCCTCTTTCAGTTCACTTGTATTCCAGATAACATACTATTCTTGGTCTTTTACTTTTTATTCTTTTTACTTAGGTTATACATTTCTTATCCTACTATTGTTATTCCAAATCCCACACAGCACCAGTCCATGGTTTTAATCTATTTCGCCATCTTCCCAAGATTTATTAATGTTGTGGTTAACTTTATTTTCCCTCACACTACACCAAGTTTCTAACCCTTAATCTCCCTATATTTCTTCCAGCTAACCTCGCATAAGTGCTCTTCTTTCTTAAGTCAGCTCACCTTTGTTTTCCCTTCCAATAAGAGACATTTCTTTTCCACCTTTTATAAACAGAGGCTAGTTGGGAGAAATATCATAGTTATTGCTGTACTTCTCCAAAATAACTCATATTCGTTCACTACTTGTTTATACTTTAAATCCCATAGAATACTCTCCCCCTGTCTTAGTCCATTTTGCATTTGACCTGCCCATGATGAGCTGAGTAAGGAATTTTATTTCATTGTTTTCTCTCTCTCTCTCTTTTTTTCATTTCTTTCTTTCTTCCCCCTCTCTCAACCTGGACTTTACTCTTTACTCTTATTAGCTTCCTTCCCCCATCCTTTCATAATCATTTATCTATACTTTAGACATATTATTAAATTTCACTTTTCTACAATATTCTTATTTCCATTCCACCTATTGGCAACTATTGGTCCATTACGTTTTCAATTTTACTTCAAACCTCTTCCCTCTTCCACCCCCTTGTTCCCACTGCTCTTTTCTGTTTTAGTTATATTATAAATATTACTCTCTCTCCTTCTTCACCTCCGTTCTAAACCAGCTCTTATCAATGCACCTCCCTCTTACCACACAACAACATTTCCCCCTCTTTTAGTCATCTCATATTCCTTTTGCCATATCTTATAATATCCACAGTCTCTCTTCAACTTTATTAATTTTAGTTCAATTGTGGTAGAGACTGCTGATGTGGTAGTGATAGGGGACTCGAGAGTTAGAAAAATTTTAGTTTAAGGTAAAGAGTCACAAGCCTAGCAAGTGATGTATATGTTAAAGCTTTTGTTTAAAAAATTACAGATAAGGCCTGTCCTGGCTCCTGGGAAAACAGCCAACCTTCTGGGGCACTGCTAAAGACTACCACCTTGGGAAAAGTTGGAAGCATCCGGACTTTTGTGTTCCAGGGGGAAACACTGCCCCTGGGAACAGCTGACTGCCCAGGACAGGAATGTTGCAGCATTACTCACCTAATCCTCCCTGAATTTCAAAGCCCTCACTGCACCTTGTTTATTCCCTGGTATAAAAATGTTGGCCTGGAAAGAATAGGCAAGAGGGTCTGTTAGGGTATGAACCCACCATCTTCTCAGATCACCGGCAATCTGGATAAAGTACCCACAAAAATTCAATCACTGTCATTGCTTATTGGGCTTAATAGTGACAGGCAGCCTGAATGCCGGTCTCTTTTCTGGTTACAGTAGTGATAGGGATTAAAGAGTTGGAAAATTTTAGTTTAAGGTAAAAGGTTATGAGCCTAGTAAGTAACGTATGTGTTAAAGCTTTTGTTTCAGAAACTACAGACAAGGCCTGTCCTGGCTCCAGGGAAAACAGCCAACCTCATGGAGCACTGCTACAGATTACTACCTGGGGACAATTTGGAGGCATCTGGGCCTTTGTGTTCCAGGGAGAGACAGGTGACAGATAACCACCTGCCCATGGTAACAGCTAACTGCCCAGGACAGGAATGTTGTAGCTTCTTTCACCCAATCCTCCCTGAATCTCAAAGCTCTCACCACACCTTGTTTATTCCCTCTTATAAAAAGTCTGGCCTGGAAAGAGAAGGAAAGATGGTCTGTTAGGGTATGAACCCGCCATCTTCTCAGATCTCCGGCCATCTGAATAAAGCGCCATAAAGATTCAATCGCTGTCATTGCTTATTGGGTTTGGTAATGACAGGCAGCCTGAATGCCAGTGTCTTTTCTGCTTTCAGTAGTAGGGTTTTTAGCTGCAATAGGTTTAGTTGTCTGGTAATACTGCTGTGTTCACCAAAACCTGTACAATAGCATACAAGAGAAGGTGGGAATTGTGACTACCCGTAAACCCATTGGAGGGAAGAACCCACTAACAAAGGAGCCACCAACAGATGAAGCTCTAGTACAAGAGAGCCCACACAAATGGAGTAAACGGCAACCCTAGAGCATCCAGACAAGGAGATCAAAGAGACCACACCACTGAGTCCCAAAGAACCCCTACCACAGAAGTTTTTACCTTATGAAGACAGCTGGCAAAGCAGAGCATCTGGAATCACAGAACTAAATGAAATTGAGGCAAGCAAACTATCAGATATAGAATTCAAAAGAATGGTTAAAAGTGCAAGGAACTGAGTGGGAACTATAACAGCATGAAAAAGGAAATAGAAACTGTAAAAAAGAACCAGGGAGAAATAAAGAATACAATATCTGAAATTAAAAAAAAACACACACACTAGAAGGAATTACAAGCAGGCTGGATGAAGCAGAGGACCAAATTAATGAGCTGGAAGACAAGGTAGAAGGAAATACCTACGTAGAGGAGCAGCATGACAAACAACTAAAAATATGAAGATAGCTTAAGGGAAATTCAGGACAATATGAAATGAACAACATTCAAATCATAGGAATACCAGAAGGAGAAGAAAGGAGCAAGGGATAGAAAACCTCTTTGAAAAAATAATGACAGAAAACTTTCCAAACCTGTAGAGGGGAATAACTCTGCAAGTTCAGAAACCACAGAAGGTCCCAATCAAGAAGAACCCAAAGAGGCCTATTCCAAGACACATCATATTTAAAATGCATTTTTAAAGACAAAAAGAGAATCTTAAAGGGAGCAAGGGAGAAACAGGAAGTAACATACAAGGGAGCTCCAATAAATGCTAGCAACAGATTTCTCAACAGAAACACTACAAGCCAGAAAGGAATGGTAAAAAATATTTCAAGTAAGGAAAAGCAAAGGCCTTCAACCAAAACTACTCTACCAAGCAAGGCTCTGAATTTAAATGAAAGGTGAAATAAGGTGTTTCCCAGACAAAAGAAAGCTAAAAGAATATACCTGCACCAAACCAGCACTGCAAGAGATGCTAAAGGGACTACTCTAAGAAGAGGAAGAAAAAGAGAGAGAGAAGAACACAGGTACAAAGGATGAAAAATGAATAAGTACCTATCAATAATAACCATAAATGTAAATGGATTAAATGTTTCAATTGAAAGACACAGGGTAGCTGAATGGATAAGAAAACATGACCCATATATATGCTGCCTGCAAGATACACACTTCAGAAAAAACGACCTACACAGACTGAAAATGAAGGGTTGGAAAAAAAATATTCCAAGCAAATGGACAGGAAAAAAAAAGCTGGGGTAGCCATACTTATATCAGACAAAGTAGACTTTAGAACAAAGGACATAAAAAGAGACACAAAAGGACACTTCATAATACTCAAGGGAAGAATCTATCCAGAAGACATAAACATTATAAACATATATGTATCCAAAATAGGAGCACCTAAATATATAGGGAAAATCTTGGAGGACTTCAAGAAAGATATAGACAGCAACACAATTAGAGTACGAGATTTTAACACCCCACTGTCAAAAATGGATAGATCTTCCAAACAAAACATCAACAAGGATATTAGAGCATTGAACAATACCCTAGATCGAATGGACTTAATGGATATATATAGAACCCTCCATTTCAAAGAAGCAAAATATACATTCCTTTCAAATTCACATGGGACATTTTCTTTTTTTTATATTACTTTATTGTTGTTCAATTACAATTGTCTGCATCCTCTCCCCTCCCCTCCCCCTCACATGGAACATTTTCAAAGACAGAGCACATGATAGGACACAAAACAAGCCTCAACAAATTCAAAAAAGTTGAAATCATATCAAGCATTTTCTTGGACCACAAGGGCCTGCAGCTAGAGACTAACCTCAAGGAAAAAGACTTAAAAACATTCAAATTCATGAAGATTGAGTAGAATGCTATTGAACAATCAATGGGCTAATAATGAGATCAAAGAAGAAATAAAGAAGTTTCTAGAAACAAATGAAAATGAACACATAATAGTCCAAAACCTATGGGACACAGTGAAGGCAGTGCTGAGAGGGAAGTTCATAGTGATATGGGCCTACTAAAAAAGATAGAAATATTTCAAATAAACAACCTATCCTTACATCTATAAGAACTGGAGGAGCAACAACAAACAACACTCAGAGCCAGCAGAAGGAAGGAAATAACCAAGATCAGAGCAGAATTAAATGACATAGGGACTAAAAGCACAATTCTAAGGATCAATGAATCCAGGAGCTGGTTCTTTGAAAAGATAAACAAAATCGACGAGACTTTAAGCAGGCTCGTCAAGAAAAAAAGAGAGAAGACCCAAATAAACACAATCAGAAATGAATGAGAAGAGATTACAACTGATATCACAGAAATACAAAGGATTTTAAGAAATTACTACAAATAACTATATGCAAAGGAATTTGAAAACCTAGGAGAAATGGACAAATTTCTAGAAAAATATATTCTTCAGGATTTCTGGCCAAGATGGAGATGTAGGTTAATATGCTTTGCTACCTTGCACAACCTAAAGGGCAACAAGAAATTTAAAAGCAAAAAACAACCCCAACTGCCAGAAAGTTGAACTGTGTGAAAGTCTGACAACGAAGGAGTTTAAAAAGAAACATTCATCCAGATTGGTAGGAGGGGAAGAAACGGGCACCTAGAGAAGAGAGGATGCATCGCAAGGTGGCAGACCAGGTGGGTGAGGCAGCAGCTGGCAGTCCAGGCAGTCCCACTTTTGTGTGCAGATAAGCCAGGAGGAACAACTGGGGAGAGAGACAGACTGAGCAACCCAGGGTTTCAGTGTGGGAAACTAAAGTCTCAAAACTTCTGATGGAAAAGCCCGTGGGGGTTGTGGCGGCAGGGAAAACTCCCAGCATTACAGGAGAGACCCATGGTGGGTACACAAACCCACCCACCCAAGAATAAGCACCAGAAGGGTCCAATTTGCTTGTGGATAGCAGAGGAAGTGACCAGAAGCTGACTGAGAGCTGAGCAAGTGGCACTGTTCCTCTCTGACCCCTCCCTCACACACAGTACCACAACAGTGAAATGTGTTGCTCTGCCCTGGGAATACCAAAGGATTCACCCATTACAATGTAACAGGTGTGTGGAGACAAAGAAGTATGGCCCAAATGAAAAAACAGATCAAAACTCCAGAAAAAAAACTAAGCAACAAGGCAATAGCCACCCTATCAGATGCAGAGTTAAAAACACTGGTAATCAGCATGCTCACAGATCCAAAATAGAGGAAGAAGTAAAGTCTACACAAAGAGAAATAAAGAAAAATATACAGGGTATCAACAAGGAAGAAAAGGGAACCAGGAATCATCAACAATTTGAAGCAGAAAGAAGAAATAAACATTTGAACAGTACAGAATGTAGCAACACTAATTCAAAAAAATGAGGAGAGGCTTAGAATCCTCTGGGACAGCTTTAAACATTCCAACATCCGGATCATAGGTGTGCCAGAAGGAGAATAGGAGGAGTGAGAAATTGAAAACTTATTTGAAAAAATAATGAAGGAAAATGTCCCAATTTTGGCAAAGAATATAGACTTGTAAGTCCAGAAAGCTGAGAAAATCCCAAGAATTTAGACCCAAAGAAGCACACACCAAGACACATTATATTTAAATTACCCAAGATGAAAGAAAAGGTGAGTATCTTCAAATCGGCAAGAGAAAAGAAGACAGTTTACCTACAAAGGAGTTCCCATAAGACTATCAGCTGATTTCTCAAAAGAAATCTTGCAGGCAAGAAAGGACTGGAAAGAAGTATTCAGAGTCATGAAAGGCAAGGACACACATCCGAGATTACTCTACCTGGCAAAGCAGTCATTTAGAATGGAAGGGCAGATAAAGTGCTTCCCAGATAAGGTCAAGTTAAAGGAGTTCATTGTCATCAAGCCCTTATTCTATGAAATGTTAAAGGGACTTATCTAAGAAGAAGAAGAAAAAAATATATGAACAGTAAAATGACAACAAACTCACAATTATCAACAACTGGACCTAAAAAACCAAAAATGAACTAAGCAAACAACTAGAACAGGAACAGATTCACAGAAATAGAGATCACATGGAGGGTTATAAGCAAGGAGAGGGAGGAAGGAGAATGGGGGAAAAGGTACAAGGAATAAGAAGCACAATTGGTAGGTACAAAATAGGCAGGGGGAGATTAAGAATAGTATAGGAAATGGAGAAGTCAAGGAACTTATATATGCAACCCATGGATATAAACTAAGGTAGAAGGGAATGCTGGTGGGAGTGTGGGTGCAGGGCAGAGGGGTATAATGGGGAGAAAAAAATAGGACAACTGTAATAGCATAATAAAATATACTGAAAAAAGAAAGATATAATTGTTCAGAACTGAATGAAGAAGAAACAGAAAGCCTGAACAGATTGAGATCAGCTAGTAAAATTGAAGCAGTAATCAAAAACCTCCCAGGACACAAAAGGCCCTGGACCAGAGAGCTTCACTGGAGAATTTTAAAGAACATTTCAGAAGAACTAACCCCTATCCTTCTCAGATTATTCCAAAAAATCCAAGAAGAGGGAAGACTCCCAAACTCTTTTATGTGGCCAGCATCATCTTTACAAAAACAGAGAAGGACACAACAATCAAAGAAAACTATAGTCCAATATGGATGATGAAAATAGATGCTAAAATCCTCAACAAAATATTGGTAAACCGCATCCAGGGATACATCGAAAAGATCATACACCATGAAGTAGGATTCATCCCAGGGATGCAAGCATGGTACAATATTCACAACTGAATAAACGTAATACATCGCATAAACAAAAGGAAAGACAAAAATCACATGATCATATCAATAGATGTGGAAAAAGCATTTTGATAAGGTACATCACCCATTTATGATAAAAACACTCAGCAGAGTGGGAGTAGAGTGAGCATTTCTCAACATAATAAAGGCCATATATGAGAACTTACACCCAACATCATACTCAATGAGCAAAAAGAAAAGCTTTCTCACTAAGATCAGGAACAAGGAAAGGATGAACATTTCCACCACTTCTATTCAACATAGTATTGGAAGTTTTAGCCTTAGCGATGAGACAGAAAAAAGAAATAAAAGGCATCCAAATTGGAAATGAGGAAGCAAAGCTGTCACTTTTCACAGATGACATGATAGGGTACATAGAAAATCCTACAGACTCCACCAAAAAACTACTCAACCTAGTAAGTGAATTTGTCAAAACATCTGGATACAAAGTCAGTATTCAGAGATTGAAGGCACTTTTTTCTTTATTTTATTGATTATGCTATTACAGTTGTCCCATTTCCCCCCCAATATTCCCCCCAGCCCCACACTCCCCCATTCCCCGCCATTTAGTTTTTGTCCATGGGTCATACACATAAGTTCCCTGGCTTCCACATTTCCCATACTATTCTCAACCTTCCCTTGTCCGTTTTCTACCTACCATTTATGCTACCTATTCTCTGTACTTTTTCCTCCTTTCTCCCCCTCCCACTCCCCTGTTGATATCCCTCCATGACTTATATAAATTGCTTTAACATTTCATATAATAAAGGCTGGGTGATGATAAACTCTTTGAACTTGCCCTTATCTGAGAAGCACTTTATCTGCCCTTCTATCCTAAATGAAAGTTTTGCTGGATAGAGTACTCTTGGATGTAGGTCCTTTCCTTTCACGACTTGGTATGCTTCTTTCCAGCCCCTTCTTGTCTGAAAGGTCTCTTTTGAGAAATTAGCTGACAGCCTAATGGGAATTCCTTTGTAGGTGATTGTTTCCTTTTCTCTTGCTGCTTCTAGGATTCTATCCTTATTTTTAATTTTGGGTAATGTAATTATGATGTGTCTTGGTGTGTTCCTCTTTGGGTCCTTGGTGTGTACTTCTTTGGGACTGAGTTTCCTGGACTTCCTGAAAGTGTATTTCCTCAGATTGGGGAAGTTCTCTTTCATTGTTCAAATAAGCTTTCAATCCCTTGGTTTTCCTCTTCTCCTTCTGGCAGCCCTATGACCTGGAGGTTGGGACGTTTAAAGATGTCCTGGAGGTTACTAAGCCTCTCCTCATTTTTTTGAATTCTTGTTTCTTCATTCCTTTCTGGTTGAATGTTTTTCTCTTCCTTCTGGTCCACACCATTGATTTGAGTCCCAGTTTCCTTCCCGTCACTGTTGGTTTCCTGCACATTTCCCCTCATTTCTCTTAGTGTATTCTTCATCTAATTTGTGACCAAATTCAACCAATCCTGTGAGCGTCCTGATTACCAGTGTTTTGAACTGTGCATCTGATAGCTTGGCTATCTCTTCATTGCTTAGTTGTATTTTTTCTGGAGTTTTGATCTGCTCTTTCATTTGGACCCCCTTTTTTTTCCTTGGTGCACCTGTTACTTTAAGGGGCGGAACCTTTGGTGTTCACCAGGGCAGGGTAACCCGTGTTACTGTGTTGTGACACTCCCTGTGAGGGCGGGGACTGAGATAGAATAATGGCACTTGCTCCGCTCTCTGCCAGCTCCCAGTCACTGCTCGAGACACCCACAAGCAAATTGGGCCCCTCTGCACCAGTTCTCGGGTGGGTGGGCCTGTATAGATCTAAGTCCCTGTGGTTCTCTCCAATGAACTCTGCTGTGATGTTGGGAGTTCCCCCTGCCGCCGCCTCAACCCCCACAGGTGTTTTCAACTGGTGGTTTGACGCTTTATTTCCCTGAGTTGGTGGGCTGTGTGGTCTGCTCCGCTCCTCAGCTTTTCCTCCTGGTCTATCTGCACACGTGTGAGGGACCGCCTGGTCCACCAGTGTCTGCCCCAGTGGGTCCAGGTCAGCCAGCTGCGGGCTTCTCTGGATGCGCTGGCTGTGGGCCTCTCCCTGCAGCTGCAGTGTTGCCCCCACCACTCCACAAACCACCAGCTCGTCATGCGATCTCCACCCAGCTCCACCCCACTTACCGGTCTGGATGAACTTATCTTCTTTAACTTCTAGGTTGTGGGGCTTCCAAACAGTTGGATTTTCTGTCAGATCTGGTTGTTTTTGTTTTTAAATTGATGTTTTCCTCTTTTAAATTGATGTTTTCCCACATAGTGTGTCTATCTATGCCTCCATCTTGGCCAGAAATCCAGAGATTGAAGCTATTTTTGTATACCAACAACAAAATATCAGATACAGAAATTAGGAGAAAAATCCCATTTACTATAGGAACAAAAAAAATAAAGTACCTAGGAATAAACCTAACCTAGGAGGTAACAGACGTGTACTCAGAAAACTACAAAACACTGGAGAAAGAAATTAAGGAATACACAAATAAATGGAAGCATAAACGGTGTCATGGATTCGAAGAATAAACATCCTCAAAATGTCCATACAACCCAAAGCATATTTTATTTTTTAAAATTATTTTATTGTTGTTCACTTACAGTTGTCTGCATTTACCCCCACCCCCAACCCCAGGCAAACCCACCTCCCTCCCTTGCTTCCACCCTCCCCCTTGGTTTTGTCCATGTGTCCTTTATAGCAGTTCCTGAATACCCTTGTCCCCATTATCCCCTTCCCCCTCCCCTCTGGTTACTGCCAGATTGT
>PVJI01027338.1:0-17828 GCA_004026765.1 Micronycteris hirsuta
AGAGCATTATGCTAAGCGAAGTAAGCCAGGCGGTGAGGGACAAATACCATATGATCTCACCGTTAACTGGATCATAAACAACAAAAACAGAAAGCAAGCAAAACATAAACAGAGACATTGAAATTAAGAACAGTCTATCAATGGCCGGGGGGGAGTGGGGAGGGGACAATGGGGAGAAGCGTTTTCAGGAATCACTGTAGAGGACACATGGAGGGAACTAAGGGGGAGGAGGGAGGCTGGGGGGGAGGTGGGGGCTGGGGGGAGGGGAGGGGAGAGGATGCAAATAACTGTAATTGAACAACAATAAAGTAATTTAAAAAAATTAAAAAAAAACCAATGGAGACAATCCAAATGACTTAGGGATTCACTTGTAAAAGATCACACTGGTCTCATGAAAGGCAAGGCCCAACATCCAAGATGACACTATCCAGCAAAGCTGTCATTTAGAATGGAACAGCAGATAAAGGTCAAGTTAAAGGAGTTCATCATTACCAAGGCCTTGTTATATGAAATGTTATAGGGACTTATCTAAGAAAACAAAGAAGATCAAAAACTAGGAACAGTAAAATGACAACAAACTCACAACTATCAACAACTGAACCTAAAAAACAAAAACAAAAACTAAGCAAACAACTAGAACAGGAAGAGAATCACAGAAATGGAGATCACATGGAGGGTTATCAGTGGGGAAAGGAGGGGGAGAATGGGGGAAAAGGTACAGGGAATAAGAAGCATAATTGGTAGGCATAAAATAGACAGGGGAAGGTTAAGAATAGTATAGGAAACAGAGAAGCCAAAAAACTTATATGTACAACCCATGGACATGGAGTAAGGTGGGGAATGCTGGAGGGGTGTGCAGGGCGGAGGGGGATAAAGAGGAGGAAAAATCGGGAAAACTGTAATAGCATAATCAATAAAACACACTTAAAAGAAAAGATCCCATTGGCCAAATTTGAGAGTATCCAAAAGAATGATAATTAATTTTTTAAAAACCCATGAAAAAAAAGTAGCCCCATTCCTCCTAGGCCCTCCCTATTATAACTAGAAATTGCCAGACAGCATAGACAAGCTTGGGGAAACTGAAATGTGGGAAGGAAGGCAGCCTGCTTAGACCTTGGAACTTGACGAATGACATAGTGGTGAGTTCCCAGGTTTCTATAGTGCCTTCCATATATACTGGACAAGGCACTGTAGAAAGCCCCAGCCCAGGTCAGGAAACAGAGAAGACAAAAAAGTGGGGGAAGGGGCTTTCTTCTAGCTCTTGCTTGGTTGAAACAGGCAGCATTCCAATTCTCTTGTTGGTGCCCCTGGCTGAGAGGGTAAAGGTAAGGTAGAGGTGATAAAGGAAGGAAGGAAGGAAGAAAGGAAGGAAGGTAGAAAAGAGAGAAGGAAGAAAATCAGCAAGTAAATAAGCAAGCAAGCAAGCAAGCAAGTAAATAAATATATAAATAAAACATGGTCCAACAGTGTTCTGTCAACAAGAAACTGTTTCAAATTTAGTGACATAGGTAATTTGAAAGAAAAAGATGTACTATATAAATGTTAATTAAAAAACCAGAAATTGTTGCATTAGCATCATATAAAGTGCGGAGGAAAGAAAATTACTAGAGACAAAGAGGAGAATGACATCATTATAAAATATTGATTCACCAGGAAGACACACAGTCCTAATGGATCTGTAACAGGCAAGAGAGCCTCCACTTACATAAAGCACAGATCCATATTGCGGAAAGGAGAAATCAACAAATGCACTGGCACAGTTGTGTGCCTCAGCAAGCCCTTCTCAGCAGCTGAGAGGCCTACGAGTCAGAAAATCTACACGGATATAGAAGACTCAAATAACAAAATTAAGTGACAGAATTTAAATAATATATGTACCAGAACACTCCACGAAACAGCAGGATACTATCTGTTTCAAGCCCCTATGGGACATTGAGCAAGACAGACATTACCCTGGGTCACGAAACAAACCTAACAAATTGAAATGACCCAAATTGTACAGATTGTGTTCCTCTGACCAGAGGGAATGAATGACAGAAAGACAAAGGGAAGAAAGGGAGAGTCCTGAGCTGTCTGTCACCAGTCTGCCCTGACAGTGCTCTTTAAGTATCTTCTCAAAGCCAATAGAAATTGGCTGTAAGTCAAAAAAAAAAAAAAAAAACTCAGCAAACGAGTGCAATTGTCCTCAATGCAACAGCAAAAAGTAAAAGGAGTGAGAGATTTTTCTTTTCTGTTGATGTAAGAGCTTTGGGTTTGTACACATATTAGCTCTAGTTCTTTTAAATTGCTTTTACAAAAAGCCCTAAGGTCCTACTCAATCTGGAGACAGAGAAATCCACAGAAGAAAGAGATGGGTGTTAAAGTCATTTCTGTTAATGTTTTGTTTTGCTTTTCCAAACTGAGGAACGTTCATTACCCAGAAATATAGTGATAATCTTACTTTTTTTTATTGATTTTTGGAAAGAGAGGGAAGGAGAGAGGGAGGGAGGGAGAGGGGGAGAGAGTGGGGAAGAGGGACACAGAGAAACATCTATTTGCTGTTCCGCTTGTTCACACATACACTGGTTGGCTTTTGTATGTGCCCTGCCTGACCCGCGGATCGAACCTGCAACTTCGTCATATAGGGATAATACTCTACCCAACTTAGCTACCAGGCCAGGATGATAATGACACTTTTAAACAATGAGATCGAGTGACCTTCCCTGAATAAAGAGTGGGCCATCAGACAACACTCCTTCACTGATCAAAGAATTGGATGATTCCTAGCCAGCAGCAACAATGGCCCCAGTGTGTCAGCAGTTAGAGAAGGCTCCCAAAAGAAGCCCTAGGTCACACAGCTTGTGCCTTCTCAGGTTAGATCCCCACACATTTTATACACTGAATGTTCTACAGTCAAATGTGATAGTGTGATGCGTATTTGGAAACAAGAAAAGCTGATGTAAAAGGTAAAAAAAGATCCATGAGTCAATACTCATACTGAAAGAAAAAAAGAGTTGAGGGAAGGGGAAGAAAACGGTCTCTCTTTCAATTTTATATATATCTATAGATATATATACACACATACACAAATATATATAACTCATATATATATATATATATATATATATATATATATATATATATATATCCCAGCTAATAAAATTAGTGAGGATAATAGACCTAATTGATACTGAGAGGAAAACTGAAAGGATACTAAAATTATCAAGGAAAGGCTGTAAAGGAGATTACTTACACTGTTTCAAATCAACCCCCCACCCCAATTCATTTATTGTTAGTTACATGGGAAAAAGATGACCTTTACAATATAACAGTCTGGCAGACACGGCCGTAACCAAGTGATTAAACTTAGTATCCCCAATAATGGAACTAACATTTGGTGCCTTCTGATGTATTGCAATGATAAGTACACAATATCTCTTATGTGATATTCTCACCAAAATGTTTTATTTGAATAGAATAATGAAGAAACAATCAAGGAAATCCTCAATATGCAATATTCTAGAAGACAATTGACCTGGACTCTTAAAAATGTCAATATCATAAAAGACAGAACAAGGTAGGAGGGGCCCTTTAGATTAAATAAGACTTAAGAGATCTGAAAACCAAACACAGTTGGATTTGGTTGGAAATCCTTGACTGGAAAAAAGAGGAACTAAGGCATAAAGAGACTGTTATACATTTGATACGCCTACTTCCCTACCTACCAATCTCAAATGTCCCAATACTGTTTATTTATTAATTCAAATATTGAAATAGCTGATTGTGTGAATTTGGGAGAAATTTTGAGAGTATGGGACTTTTTCTTAGATCTATTTATCTCTCTTCCTATGTATAAAGTTATGTGCACCCTGAATAGCAATATACAATGATCACCCTGGCTGGTGTGGCTCAATGGACTGAGTGCCAACCTGCAAACCAAAGAGTCCATGGTTCGATTCCCAGTCAGGGCACATGCCTGGGTTGCAGGCCTGGTTCCCAGTAGGGGGCGCATGAGAGGCGACCAGACATTGATGTTTCTCTTCCTCTCTTTCTCCCTCCCTTCCCCTTTCTAAAAATAAGTAAATAAAATCTTTTAAAAAACTTAAAAAGTATAAAATGATCACTATATATTTAACATCAACATTTATTCAACTCTGGAGGTACTTTACTCAAGATTCAGAAGGCTTCCAGGGATAAGACTTTGATAAACTAGTTCTAACATGTAAAATCAAATGCACTAAGTGGTGCCTCTCCATGCCCTGTAGGTGTGATTAACTTATAACTCTGCTATATTGTGTGCTTTGTTTACTGCCAGTGAACACCACGGTCATAATTAAGTAAACAATAACTCAATAGAGTACTTTGTTTACATTTCTCAGCCTACAAAATGAAAGTTGATCATTGTAAAACTAATATATTGTGCCGGTTGGTATAAACACCTTTATTTTTACTGTTCTTTTGTTTTGCTCCTCAATAAAACTACACAGTGCAATATACACATGCTGTATTAGAATTGTACACTTGAAATCCATACAATCTTATTAATCAATGCCACCCTAATAAATTTTTAAAAAAAACTACTGATGTCTGAGAAAGAATCCAGTTATATTTAAACATTTGAATCAAATCACTAATATCACATTTAAATTTGGATTAAGTAAAAATTGAATAATTTCAAGACTATAGCTATTTTAGTAGAAATGTAAGCAAAACAGCTACTTTGCATGCATCAATTATTACTTCATTCATTTATGCAATTTTAGGTATATAATCCATAGTGATATTTCACATGTAGAATACTACGTAAAAATCAAAATACGATGTGTATATGTATATATATTACAAACGTAAGGTAGTTTTGAGATGTGCACGTGATGGTTTTGAGCACAAAATAGATGCTCATTACATAGTCAGTGATTTAATATTCAATTCCTACTTTATCAACACACGTGCCAACACTGAATTACTCACTGCGGTAGGAATAAAGCTGTGAGTTAATGTAACTGCTGCCATGGACAAGCACACAAATTAGCAGGTTTGGAGTCTGGTTATACAAGAAGAGTACACACATACATATAATGGAGATGTGTCTTCAAATCTTAATGCACACAGCAGGCCCTAATTTCTAATGTTTTAACTCAGATCTTTGCTCCCCATTCATGGCTACCTGCCCTTTTTCCACCTCTATTTCTGGCTAAGCAGGGTGGAAACTTGAGAGCTGAGAGCTGGGGTGGAGGGCATCATTACTGACGAGAGAGGGTTGTGGAAATGAATTTAAGGATACCAGTCAGTGAGCAAGGGCACATGTCCAGGCCGAACAAGGAGGCCCAGATGGGAAATGTTAAGTATGTGTGGATCAGGTGGACGACTTAGAGCAACAGTTAGATGGTCCTGGAGAAGACAGGCATGATGAGTCCAAGGCTCTGTTCCATCACTTATTCATTATATAGGGTAGGGGAAAAGTAGGTTTCCAGTTGTTTGTACAGAAACTAACATAATAATTAATAAATAATTATACAAGAATAAACTCTGTATTTTGTGTACTCACAACTGGAAACCTACTTTTGCCCCGCCCTGTATGGCTTTGAGAAATTGCCAAGCATCAGGCTCCACATCTGAAAAGCCTCCAAGAGATTTTCAGAAGATTGGGTACAGTCATGTTTACAGAGCGCAAGTGTGGTACTGTACATGTTGGGTGCAAAATGAATCCTGGCTTCTTCAGCTATTTGAGAGCTTTTCTGCAGCAATCTGCTCCTCTTGGGACTCATTCATGGTCTTGCTTTCGGACAGCTGTGCTGATCTCCCGGTGTGAGGCCATCTCCTCTCTGGCCACCCTGTCTCATTCACCTTTGGAAGTTGGCATGGGCTAAGATATGAATAGGCCCCTGAAATATAATCTTTTCAACACCCTGATTTGCATACTGAAAGAACATCATGCAAAGACAATGCACAATAGAATTGAAGAACTGAATAGAATTTAAGTAAATAAAATATTCTTTGAAAGGGCAGGGCAGTATTTCTGAGAGAAGTGAGTAAAGTGGAAGAACCAAGATATCGGCAGGAGGAAAAATGTTAGAGAATAGGGCAATATACAAGTTTGGTCATAAGTTTATAACTCTAAAAATGTTGCCTTCTTGGAAAAAAATGTGAATTTTGAAAGATATCTATAGCTTTCCATCGGTCTGTCTATTTATCTGAAGAGAAATGAGGAATGCAGGATGTGAAACACTGTGAGATCTCTCCGACTCAGCAACCACCATCTTGGTGATATTTTATGAGTGTTGCCATCGACTTCCCTAAGGTGATTCGGTGAATTCTGTAGCATCTGCAAGAACATTGAAGTCTTCTTTTGAAACATACAAAGGGATTGCTCTTATCAAGAAATAATTTTGAGACATTTACAAAGATTTAAATGAGAAGGCAATAATTTACTACATTTTAAATGAGTGTATTTGGCATACATGTTAAATATTTTTATTCTTGTCAGTCATGTTTCCCTGTGGCCCTGTAACAATTCGGGCCAAATGATGAGGCCTAGTTGCCAAGGGACATGAGTACAAGAAGACATGCAGCTGATGGCTAGAAAAAACGGAGTCCACAAAAGGAGAAAGGAGGAGGTTCTGACACAGAGAGAGACTTCATCACCAAGAAAAGGAAAGGATGGATCTGTTCACACAAGAAAGGGAGAAAGTGGAAGAGAGAAAGATAAGGTCGGTATTTTCCTTTGTCCCTGGTCTCCTCAGGTTGAAGAAAGAAGGGGAAGAACCTGGTAGTCTGAGCATTTACCCAAGAGAGTGAGTTTCCTTTAAAAACATGGTTTTAAACTGCAGAAGAGTAGTAACTCTTAATGGCCAAGCTTAGTGGTTTTCCTGTTTAACAGCAGGAAGAAGTTTGGACCAACTAGAGAACATTAAGTCACAAATTACTTCACAGTTTATTTTTAATGTTTAAAATCTTGATCCAATATGTTTTTATAACACTCTCATAGCTATGATTTCGCTGCACTGACCTTGAAAATTTCATTCCCTGGTGCGATCCATCCACCAGCCTTGCGTGCTCCCACACCAGCAATTCTGAGACCCATGACGGTAGAAACTTCACACACACATTTTTTGGGGCGAACTTACATAAATGTGTGGTTTGCAATCCCGGCTAAATACAATACAGTTATATTTGAATTTTCTCCACTGTGTCTTCCTTTTCTTCTAGCAGTTGTTTCAAACCACTGTGCCACCCTTCAGATCTCCTGCTATATCTCCTTTCCTCAGCAGATGAAAATCTAAACGAAACTGCTACTGCTCTTGATTGCCCAGCCCCTCTACTACCTAACAACTGGTCTACATTCACATTTGGTTTATCCTGCCCTTCCTGTCCTTCCTTCGACCTCCACTCTGATCCCTGTCCTCCCAGAGCTATGGTCCCTCAGTTAAACTCCACCGCCGTCATAGCTTCTACTGCTGTTCAGTGCTGGCTTCTTCCTTCTGCTGATACACATGCTACAGTCTCTTCCATATTAAAATGCTGACTTCCTTGAGCCAGCAATCAACTTTGAGTAAAGACTGGCATGCCTCTCCTCATCACAGCCAAAGTATTCATAAGGGAATTTTATGTACTTAATTTTTCTGATTTCATATCAAGAGCATGAAGAGATGATCAGGAAGGATGAACACTCCAATAGATAAATGACAGTGTTCAGCTTCAGTGTTAAACAAAAAATAATACATTTGCAACGATGATAAAATACTATTTTTCTCCAATTGGACTGATGGAGATTAAGGAGAATGCTACCAGTCAGGGCTTATAAGGCTCAGGAAAACAGGTACTGCCTGTAACATACTCCTGACAGCAACATGAACTGCAATAGTATAACCATTCTGGAGAGTAAGTTGCCTACTTACATCAAAAACCTTAACATACATGTTTCTTTTATCTCAACATTTGAACTATATAAAATGGATCATAGCAGTAGTAGTTCGAGTAGTAATATAGTTGAAAAGATAAAATTAGTAGTATCTAATACTAGATTTAAAATGTGTTTGACAAAACTCATAATTAATTGATTTCTATTTCAGACCCATATTATTTACCATTTAATAAAAAGTGACCAAAAATTCCAAATCATCGAACTGAAAAACATGCATCTCCAATGACAGCAAAAAAAGAACAAGCTTGATTACAACCAAAATTTAATTCAAATCCAAATATGCTATTTATAAAGAAAATGGGGAAAGGAAACACTATCAGAACACTAGAATTTCTATAAGCTTTTAAGGAATAAGCATTGTCATATTTCAATAATTATTATTAGAATCTTACAAATCTACTAATTTACATTTTTACAGACAAAATTATAAGAACTTGACTTGTTACAAAGATTTCTAATTTTTGATTCTGGCTCCACTATGTACATGCTGTGATTTCAGCCAAGATACTTCATCTTCCACACTTTATATTTTTTCTTTTATAAAATGATGCTGTTGAGCTAATGGATCTCTAATGTGTCTATCACCTCTATAATGCATTGAGTCTATGATAAAATACGTTTGATTAATAATTTAAAAATAACAGGTAAAGTATAAAAAAAAACAACTCACTTGTTAGTAGGACATCAACAAAAACATTTTCCTTGGTGGGATTTTCAAAAGTTATAACAGTGACTGCTACTTTATTAAGGAATGTGGTCATTGTTTCGATGTCAAGAGGCTGGGGAAACAGTCCTACTCCAGAAAGGAGGAACTTCCATTCTTTAAACTGTTTAAAGATAAACATTCATAACATATATGTCACAATTTATATATTTTATTTGCAACACTTAATAACTGTAATATGTCTATAAATTTTGGCAGATAAAAAAAAGTTTGGTTGTTCATACTTAACATGCCCTGTTTTATCTTTTCTTCCTTTTCAAAATTTCTTTTGATTGTATTGAAAAAAATCAATCAATGTGTTTTTACACTGATAAAAAGGTGGTCACGAGACCAATATTTGAATAGTCAACATATCTCAATGCATATAAGGTTTTTATAGCAGCATTAAAGAGATATGTTAATAGAAACCTTGCATTTATGCTGACGGATTTTTTTTAAAGTCAACTTGTCTCATAAACTGGATACTATAAACTGCATGAAGTTTCCAAAATCCTAGGGTGAATTTCAAGTGAAATTCATATAGTTATCACTATCACATGAAGGCAAAGAAGGTGAGGCACAGAATGACGTCCCGTTAAAGGGCAGTGTGTACAACTGTTATTTATATTATTTATCCCCACCATCTAGGACACTGTAGATTCTGTTATCTCATGATAGGAAATCATGGCTCAAAAACCAAGGGAAGGAGATTGAATGTGGCTGTTGTTCATATCTATGTTTCATAAGCCTGCAAAGCTCTGTTTGACACGTTCCCTTTGTATTCATTTAGAATAAAAGTCCCCCAAGAGCGCAACAGACTGCGACTCAGTTTGGCACTGAATACTTTACTAATGTTGTAAATAAATGAAGAGGTCATTAAATAAAAACCAACAAATGCAACGGCCTAGTTTATAATCTCTCAAACTACACAGATGTTTCCAAGCCTAAAATCTAATAAGAGGATGGAAACTTGCTTTAAGATTGTCCCAAAGCACAATGGGTGGTGAGAGGAAATGCGTACAATGCTGCCTCTGAGTAGGGAGAAATAAGGGCAAGTGTGTCTGCGTATTATCTTCAAATGACCATATTACTTTTAGTTAGAGATTCTACTTGAATAATGTCAGTTCACTATATTTTCACTTAAGATGTCCTAATTTAATTACATGTAATTGGCTGACTGGGTTCAAATAAATTAAGAACTGTTTTATGTAAATTACTTACATTTTGGCTACTCAATTAAATCAATCCTGGATGAAAGAAATAAGGTTACTTTGAACCACTGGGGATGAGTCAAAGTACAAAAACCAGATGGTCATGCTTTCATGTTTTTGCCAAATGTCCTGGAATACTAGTGCTTCTAAGTTAAATCATAGCCATGCTACCATTATGGAGCACTAGTAAACAGCACTTGCCCTGGCATTGCTTAAATCACCCTCTTGGGTTCAGGAAGAGACATTTCAAAGTATCTCAAAAATCGTGCATTATAAAATAAGTGGCTGCTCTCTTAGACCTGTGCCTACCCACCCCCTTCCCCCAGGCAAATTTCCCTCGCCTCTCTCTTTGTCCTAAGCTCGAAGGGCCCTTTTGCCTCTAACTTGTTTCCTGAGCCCAGTTCTTCTACAGCTCACTTCTTCTGCCTCTGTGACTTTATAAAAATAACATTTTTTAGCCCATGTTTATCTCAAACTTCTTTGAAAGGAGACATAGTAAAAAAGAAAAACAAAACAAAAAACCTTTAAAGATCCAATTCCACTGTTTCTGAAAGATAAAACAAGTGGAGGTAAAAGACAGTCAAACTGGCCTGCATGCGGAGCGGAGCTCGAGGACATAGAGCTGGCTAAGAACCAAGTTTTCCTTAGGCACAGGCCGCAGGATCACAGACTCATACCGGGTAATGAAACCAAGCGGACTCTGTCTTCTCGCCTTCATTTTTGCTATTCTGACCTTTAGATGCAGCGAGTCACACAATAAAGTACACATGAAATAAATAATGGAAACTATTTGAAAATAAAAATGAAACTACTGAAAACCAAGAAAAAATTTTAGAAGGCCCGATTACCATTATTAGCTGCTTACTACTATTCCTCTTATTCTGATATGCGATGAACACAATTTCATTTACAGCATCTGGTAGCATAATATGAATTTCAGGACACATGTAGTTATGATATCCTAACCAAATTAATCTTAGGATTCAAAATCTGCACAAACAACTTTAGCCTAAATTTAGTTGGATTTTTACAATGCACAGCTCTATGCATGGATCCAAACCAGAAACCCATGAAGTAAATTAAAAACTATAGGAATTTTCTTAAATTCAGCAAAGTGTAACAATCAGAAATAGTTAAAACTTCCCCTGAAATAATTGCCATTACCAGATTTTATCTGAATCAGCTACTCAGTTGTACATGTCAGCTCAAATCTAACAGGGTCTGGCAGAAGTAAGGCCTGCTTGAGTGTGGTTGGTAGGGTAATAATATGGGCATAATCATTTATAGTTTTAATTTGAACATTTCACCTAAAATGTCATATGGTGTGCTTGAGTGTGATATTGTTATGTTACAGAATGACATGCCTATGATTATGTGATAAAAAGTTTTGTAATAGAAAAAGGGCATTATTTGTGCTGGGCTGTATTTATCAGTGAAAATAGAGAGGGACAGAAATTTACATGAGTTTTTCCCTAATGGTTAAAGATATTGCAAACTCTTAGCCTTAGAAAAGTAAACCCTAAAATTTTATTTTAAAAACTATCTTATTCAGATGCCTACACATACATTATGTGTACTGTATTTTTTTTTAGATTTTTTTTAATTTTTATTTATTTTTAGAGAGAGGGGAAAGGAGGGAGACAGGGAGAGAAACAGCATTGTATGGTTGCCTCTCACATGGCCCTCATGGGGACCTGGCCTGCAACCCAGGCATGTGACCTGACTGGGAATCGAACCGGGACCCTTTGGTTCCCAGCCCGCGCTCAATCCACTGAGCTACACCAGCCAGGGCATGTGTACTGTAGTTTTAAAAGGTCATTCAGTGAATACTTTAGGATGAACAAATTTTGCTGGCAAAGGATGGTGACTGGATGAATTAAATAAAATTGGAAGACCCACATGAAAGGGAAAAACATCAGAAAGATTAGGGTAATATATTAAAAAGTTTGAAAGGGTCAGACCCTTGTTGCTGAAAGGATGAATGAATGGTTGGTTTGAACTCTAACTACAGATGAATCTTTGGAGATTTGCTATAACTTGGAAGGAGATGCGTAGAGTGACTGAAATCAAGCACCGATGTAAAAACTGATTTATAAAAGGTTTGAGTTGATCACTTACTTGTTTGAGTTATTTGCGTTGGATTAAGAATTTCACGTCCGACACCTATGCTAGGACTTTCTAAACCTATTAAGATGGAGAACTGGTAATTGCCCTGCTAACGTGCCATATCCTTGAGTACACATACTTTCCATCTGAAATGCAAGCAACTACGCTGTCCCCAATAATTCAGATGAAGGAGCTAACCCTCTTATGAAGCAATGATTTAAAAGTGTGCCTGGTTAAAATTATTTTTGTAAAAGAATATAATCTGCACTGTATGAAATGGACTACTATTTGCTTTCCTTTAATGTTTTTGGGGCATGCGTACTTCCGTAGCATTGTTTCAGGTCATGTATGAGACAGTAATCACGTAGGAAATTTAATAGCCTCAAATTTTTGTTCTAAAGGTGAATTACACATTGCGTTCTAATTACACCTTAGAAAAGAGGACATCTCAGTCACCCACAAGTCTTGCTCTGACATTGGGACCCCTATATTATATGTGGTTCCACTGTTTCTCAGGTGGCTCCTTGGTGCCCTTAGGATTTAAAGTTCCTATCTCCACTTACTTTCCTCCCCAGCAGCACTTAAAGAATGACAAAATAATAATAAAGTAAAAAGTTCTGTAAAATTTCCATTGGTAGTAAGAAAGTTATAATCAACTGGCAATCTGTAGGTAGCTGTAAAAAAAAGTCATGAAAATAGGTTGAAGCCAGACATCCTGGGTTCAGGTCTGCATTCAGCCTCTTACTAGCGACCTGATCTTGATTTCTGTGTCTTAGTTTCCTGAACTGTAAAATGGGCTTGATAATCCTTTTACCTTAGGACTGTGGTCAGAATGAACTGAAATAATTCTACAAATGTCATGCAGCCAGATTAGAGATGCTTAAAAATGATTAACCATTGTTGTTTTTAAAAATTATTATTATTCAAGAATGCTGCACAGACGAAAGAGTGAAAAAGGAACATATTTGCAAGATCACATTTCCTGCAATTTGTATTTAAGTTCATGAAAATTTGAGTAGTGAAACCCAAGTCAGAAAATTAACATACATGCCAGCAATTTGGCATTTACATTAAAATACATATGTTTTAAAATCTGGGTGTACATTCAAGCAATCTAAGGATTTAAAAATGCCTTTTTTGATGCCCACACATGCACACTGCATACTATATTTCCAAAAGTTTAATTACTAGTTCACAATAAGCTTGCTCTGCTTGCAAAAATGTCAACCGGATGAATAACATTTACTTGTTTTTGATTTTAAAATGTAATTAACTTGACTTGGCCTAAGAATACTGAATCATACCTGAGCACAGCGGAAGACAATACAACCCTGCTGACCAGTTCTGCCGAGAACAGAAGGGCGATAGCGAATAGGTACCTCTTCGGTGCAGTGAGGAGGTATGATCAGCTGTGTAAATGTACAAGGAAGAAAAAGAGAAACAAAACAATCAATATTTTTGTTTGAGTCAGCATCCTTGTGTTCTACATATATGCTGGGCTGACGTTTGTGTGATTAATGTGTTGCCTTGTACACTTATCCAATCTCAGTATGCCTGCTATGCCTGCTTGATGAATATCGGTAAAACAGCCAGTGATACACAGTGCCACGTTCTTTCCCCAGACAATGACCACATGGAGTCACTCACTCTAAATAAGGAAATCAAAATTAATTTTTAACCTGAGTTCCAGCCTCCCATAATGGAGATATGCATTTTATTTAAGAACCTACATATTATTGTCTATTCTGAGATAAAGGCAAACACTGAGAACCTGATGGGCAGCCTCGGTGATGCCAAAAGAAATGAACTGATTCTAGGCATAGGTGTAAGTCATGCTTCTTTAGTGTGACATGAGGTTTTCCTCCTTGTTCTATCCTGTACACACTCAAGGTGTGACTTCCTGGAATAACTTGGTTCTAAACAGTATTAGTTTGTTACTTCCTTAGATATTACGAACCAGCAACTTTATCACAATATATTGAGGACTTGAGTATACCATGTAATGAAAATGCTATACTGCGAATAATGAAATATTTAAAATAAACACATATAGAATAATAGAATGAGCAGCACATATCTAAAAACTATATCAATTATTTTTCCACTAATTAATTTTGCCAGCTAACTTTTGAAAAAGTAAAATTGCAATTTAGCAATGCCATTCAATCCTTGTTAAATATAGCAGTTGTTTCTAAATAAACTTGGATGACAAGGAAATACAAATACAGACTTGATTTTATATTTAGAACTGTGTTACATCCATATTATGTATGTGTGTTTTATCTATAGCAAATATTTTTGATCTCAGACTGGTTCTCTGATACCTTGAATATTTTGAGGTTATTAATTAATGCACACTTAAGGAGTATAAATTAATTTCAGTATCAACCTTAGGGAAAAAGTTGCATTTTATACATTCTTCATATTTAGTAAATATGAAAAAAGTCTCTCTCTCTGTATAGGAAGGGTATACATATACATGAAGTAAGCAATCTATTTCATTGGAAAAACACGTAATACTTCATTAAATTTGATTTTAATTCCAGTACTACCACTTGTTAAACATGTAGCTTAAGTTATTTTCACCTTTCTGCCTTCAAATTCCTCCTGTAAATATATGTCAGAGACATGTGTTGAACATTGAGGTGGTGCATACAATGAAGCACCAATTCAATGAAATTCCTTTATTTCCACCTAAAGTTTATCAAAAACTGCATTTCCCATGGTCTCAAGGAAAGAACGATAAACACCATCAGTTGGAATTTAACTGAAATAAACCTACTGGTTTAGGAGATATCATATATATGTGTGTATATGTGTATATATACATGCACACACATACATGTAATATGTTAAACATAGGACCTTTTTGAAACTTAAAAATATTTCATTACAAGAACGATGTGATAACCAATTCCAATGTGTGAGCTTACACTGGATTCTAGTTGAAGAGGGAAACAGTTGTGGCAGGTCAGTAAACTGAAATCTGAACAGGACACTATATGATGCTGGAGATTAATACAGACTTAAGAGATACTGAAGTATTTAGTGTTCAACAGGCATTATATAACTCACCTCCAAATTGAACAGTGAAGGGATTAAGATGTACAAATTGGTAGTTACAAAAAGAAAGATGTGAACGAAGTACAGTATAATATATAAAGTATATGACTGTCTAATCACTATGATGTGCACCTGAAACTAATACATACTGAAAGTAAACTATAATTGAAAAAGTAAAATTCAAATTTAAAAAACCCCTGAATGAGTAAAGAAAAAAATGTAACAGAGAGAAGAAAGAGTAATGTGGCAAACCATTAATATAAGAAACAAAGTAGAAGTTTGTGCACTGTATTATTCTTTCATTTTCTGTATCTTTTTAAATTTTCATAATATACCATTGGAGGGAAGCAAGGTTTTTATATCATTCTTTGCCTTGGTAATTAATCTGTGCTTATTCATTGAAGCATTTATGAGTAATAATCAATATTTTTAAATCCTTACCATGTAAACATAAGTCATATGCGCCAAAACCATAAGTAAAGTTATATATACGTATCTGATATTCTTTCCATTTATTATCCTTAACATTAATGTGTTCTCCTAATTTGCTGTACGATATACAATACTATATTTAGTAATCTACAAATTTACTTTTTGAGTCCTTTCATAATATTTAAGTTAACACCTTATTTCATACTTAATATTTGATGAATGTATAAAACAATGAGTGGAGTAGAAGACATAGTTGGAAATATTAAAGCAGAGTCCATATTCTTCATTATGTAATATAAGTTGGCATCTGCAATATATTGTGTTTGTCTTCCCTTGGACCACAGTTTACATTCTTCTGTAGAAGCAGTGATATAAAGGATTATGAACAATTTCAGTTATTTATAAACTGTATCCTGAACATAGCATTTCATTTTAATTGATGGAAAATATAGTGTTAAGTCATTTGTGTATATTTTAACATAACTTTTTAAAGATTACACTATATATATCAATTTTAGCAATATAATAGTGATATCTAATTTAACACATGAAAGTTAATAATTAATTTCACATCATGACACCATTAGTTAGCAATGAGTGATTGACAAGAGGCAGGTATTAATATATAAATAAAGAAGTCACGTTGTAGATATTTTAGCAATCTTTAAAAGGCAAATAGTAAAACCCTTCGTTTAAGTACCTACCTACTGAATAGGGCTTCATGATTTACTGTGAGGTCCTCTGAAGAGAATAATCTATTGCAATTGTTATTTTGAAATTGCCCTGAAAGCGTGGTTTTGACATTCACTGACTTACATGATACACACTTTGGAAACACAGATTGTGATGCTGAACCTTCAGATCTCATTTTGTTAGCGGGGTGGGGAGAAAAGTGATTGAGGCCCATCGACAGCCTCTAGTCTTTGCCAGGGACTAAACAGTGAGAAAGCGGGGCCGAGAGAGGAGGAGGAAGGGGCAGAGGCGATGGGCAGGGACTCATGAAAGGGTGAGAGAGAACTGGCCCGTTGGGACCCTGGAAACACAGAATGACTGTTCAGTCAAAATCATATTACTAAGAAACTACCACAAAAAGTGATTACCCAAAGTGGTCAGAAATAAAGCAGAGTGTAGATACAATCCAGTGACAATGAACATGGATCTAGCATATATAATGTCAAAAATTTATATGAACATTCTATTTTTTGATAAATTAAAACTGGGGATATATATTATAATTATATAAACTCCATTTTTAAATTGTATACATTTGAAATATTTAATAATTGAAATGCTAATATTCCACAGTGTCTCAAAATCCTAATAGGAAAATGCTCTGATAGGAGTAGGATACTTGACTTTCTGAATATACTTACTGGAGGTTTGTGAGTTTCCAGGGAAAAATTAAAAGGATTAGTGCTTTTTACTTGCAATTTTAAGGTTTCATGTGTAGGATTAACTAAAGGTATGGTCTGAATGATGTACCTAGAAGGAAAAACAAAGTTAGTAAACTTGTTCATAAACTTGTTCAATGTTAATCTTATAAACTTGATGACTACTATGGATTGAATTGCACCCCGCAAAAAGATAAACTGAAGTCCTAACACCCAACACCTCAGAGTGTGACCTTATTTGGAAATAGGGTTGTTGCATATACTATTCATTAAAATGAAGTAATAATGGAGAGAAATCAAGGAAGGCACAAATAAATGGAAACATATACCATGCTCATGGATTGGAAGAATCAACATCATCAAAATGTCCATACTCCCCAAAGCAATTTATAGATTCAATGCAATCAGTATCAAAGTACCAACGGCATATTTCACGGAGATAGAACAAACACTTCAAAAATTTATATGGAACCATAAACGACCCCAAATATCAGCTGCAATTTTGAGAAAGAAGAGCAAAGCAGGAGGGATCACAATTCCTGATATCAAGCTATATTACAAGGCCACTATAATCAAAACAGCTTGGTACTGGCATAAAAACAGACAGATAGACCAATGGAACAGAATAGAGAGCCCAGAAATAAACCCAAGTCTCTACGAGCAATTAATCTTTGACAAAGGGGGTAGAAGCATAAAATGGAATAAAAATAGCCTTTTCACCAAATGGTGTTGGGAAATCTGGATGGCTACCTGCAAAAGAATGAAACTCGAGCACCAACTTACACCATACACAAAAATAAATTCCAGGTGGATAAAAGACTTAATTGTAACTCGTGACACCATAAAAGTTCTAGAGGAAAACATCGGTAGGAAAATCTCAGACATTCCACTCAGCAACATCTTCAGTGACATGTCCCCTAGAGCTAGGGGCATAAAGGAAAGAATAAACAAATGGGACCTCATCAAAATAAAAAGCTTCTGTGGGGCTAAAGAAAATAGTATTAAAATAAAAAGAGAAC
>PVJI01027339.1:0-17837 GCA_004026765.1 Micronycteris hirsuta
GTGAGACCCTTGCACTTTCTCTTTCCTCTTGCCCAACTAGGTAAGGTCTCAGAGCCACCTCAGAAGCCTCTACTCCCCTGGATTACCATACCTCCCTGCCAGTGCCCACCCTGCTTCCCTTCCCTGGCCTTGGAAACCTGACTCCGCCCCCAAACACTAACATTTTCAGTATCTCACCAGAGCCAGGCTCTCTGTACCACACAAATACTCCCCAAGAAACTAATTCAGACTTGTAGAGAAAATAAAGTGTAATGGTTAAGTTCAGAGGCTTTGCATCTAGAAAGGCCCAAGTTGGAGTTTCGATCTGGAACTAAATAGTGTCTGGGCGACTTGCTAGCATTTTCCAGCCTCATTCTTTTCCTTTGTAAAATAGAGACATCACTTCCTACTTCAGAGAGCAGCTGGAATAATTAACTGAGATATATACACAGCAGGTAGCATCGATTTGCAATAAGCAATGAATACATGGAAGTGATCATTGATGTTTTGTGCTAATGGGAGGAGTTTAGACAAAATATTTCCTTCCCTCCCCTTCTCTCCCTTTCCCTAATTCTGTATTCTCTATCTGGTAAAATAACTGTTACAGCAACAGTGCCCTCAGTTTTAACGCCCAGAATCCCAAAGTAGTGATTCTATTGACAAAATTCCAGCCTGGGAAGCATTTTGGTGAACCAGCAAGAGCAAAGATGGAGCAATGAGAGCTCTAGATTCCTGCTCAGATGTTAACAAGTCAGGTGACTCGGGGCAGTTATTGTTCCTGGAGGGCCATCAATTTCTTCTTCTGTAAAAACAAAAGTTGGGATAAGACAGGCTTTGAAGTTCTTTCTAGTTCTGCTTTCCTCTGAATCTCTATGAAGGGTCATTCTCTTAATGACTTCTCTTACTGATACTTAAGACCCTTCACTGATACATGGTTTTTCTTCTGAGATTTTTTTTGTGTAGCCTTCTCTTGCCTCCTATTTTCTACCTGCAGAAGTGGTAGTTGAAAGTAGACTATGGAGTTGGTCATTCTAGGTTTGGATTTCAACACCAGCATGACTTTGGGCCAGTGATTTAACTTCTCTGGGCCTCAGTTACCTCATCTGTCAAATGGGTATAGACAAAGGAGAGATGCGAAGATGAAAAGAGACAAAACACTTGGAAATACATAACCCCAAAGGCTATAGGTTAATGACCTGAAAGGCACTAACCAGTTTGATCTCTTTTTTTTTTTTAAAGATTTTATTTATTTATTTTCAGAGAGAGGAGAAGGGAGGGAGAGAGAACAATGTATGGTTGCCTCTCACATGGCCCTCACTGGGGACCTGGCCTGCAACCCAGGCATGTGCCCTGACTGGGAATCGAACCGGGACCCTCTGGTTCCCAGCCCACGCTCAATCCACTGAGCTACACCAGCTGGGCCCAGTTTGATCTCTTAATGAACTTATTTCAGAATGTGTTTCTTTGTGGCTTAGGGATACCCTGTTACCATCTTACTGGTGTCCTCACTGATGAATGAGTTGAATTAAATCACATAGGTTTCATTCTGGTTTTTGTATGAGAATCGTATATTTAACTCTTTGAAAATTATCCTTTGACAGGTCCTGACTGACTGCTTTAAGACACGTTCCTTCATAGACTGACATTGGCAAAACTTGCTTTGCTAGAAATGCTGATTAAGTTATTGAAAAAAAAAACCACACTGGGTTTCCATTTTTATAGATTCTGCGCCCCGCCCCCCCCATGTCTGTCAGCTAGAGCCAGGTCGTGGGGGGGCAAAACGTGGGGAGTCTCTACCCACTGGAAAAAGAAGCTGCAAGATGAGTCTAGCAGAAAGAGATACTTTCATCGTGGCCTTTACATTTATGACTAGCAAGACAATGAAGAAAGGTAATTCTAAAAGCTTTATGTCAGTTTTAATGGTCCCTCAAGCACCGAGAAAGATAATAGTCCATGGATGGCGTCCACAGGATTTGTTCTCCTCCCCCGATTGCCATTGACAGGATCATTTTGGATTTGTAACTGCTACCACTGAAGCATGGAGAAAGGGCCCCGTAGGCCAGGAGGATGAGGGCGACATCCCTGCAAGGATATCTATTGTCATCACTATGACAATAATAGTTGTTATAATTTTCATTCTGCTTTTCTATAGAGTGTCTACTTTGTGGAGCTTAAGGCTATGGGATTTGGGCCACGTAAAATCACAGTAGCATAAAATCATGCTTTGTAATCTCTGAAGTTATTTTATAAAACTACAAATAGAACCTATGCAAAAAGACAAAAATAATTACCAGTGCAGGTCACTTGGCTAATACAATTATTTATGGGAGGCTAATAGCTTTTCAGAAGCTTTCAGAGACAGTGTCAAATTGACAGTCAATTTTGCGACAATTTCTCTCTCTCTCTCTGTGGATTGGATTGTTTGACTACTGCCAACTTCTGTCACCAAGGATATGGCTTATCATGTCTGGGGGTAAAATATGAATTAATTGCAAATCAGCCTTCAGTTTTGTCTGGTAGTTTCTCTTTATTTTCTACAATTAAACCATAAGGTCAGGAGCCATGCTTTTTAGTTCATTTCTGCACACCCGCATCTCCTAACACCGCGCTCTTTATAGACATCTAACACTTCCAAAGTACAGCTATGCAAAAATATCCTTGGTGAATGAAGCAGGATGGGGGCTCATGGTGATCTTCCAGTGGGATGAAGAAACCTCCATCAAGGGGCTTCAAGGTCCAAAGAAAACAGCTGTGAACAAAGAAAAAGGATGCAGGGGGAAAACCGGGGGAGATGAGAAAGACAAGCAAAAAGAAACAGAGCCAGAGACTGAATGGACTAAAGAGAGAGGAAAAAATCAAAATAAAAAAGAAACAAACAGAAAAAGAGGTGGACAAAAACAAAGCGAAAATCCTGTGCCAATGGTGGCGTTGACTGAAAGTTAAGACTCGTAGACAGGCGAAGACTACAACCCCCAGCATCCTTTGCGGATCCTCCACCCTGGTTGTCAGTCTCCTAGGCAACGCGGGTAAACAAGATGGCGACCTCCGGGAGCGATCCCCAGTGGCCGAAGTTTGCCTCTCTCCAGAGAACCTCGAGCGGTACACGAAGTAGAGTCCAGTCTATACTGTCACGCTCAGAAAGACACCCCTGGTCTTCATTTCCCATGGGGCTGAGACCGACAATTGCTTACAGAGACTCCTCCTCCTACCTGCTCCAGGAGCTCATTCACCGGTGTCAGGAGTCAGAAGCAGACCTAAAGGGATACGAAGACCAGGAAGACGAGCTCGAGGGAAAGGAAGAAGCGGAATCCGAGGAGTCCTCAGAGTCCGAGATGCTGAATTTGGAGGTGTGCTTCCCCCACCCCGACCCTTTACCCCCCTGGCTCTTTTCTCCAGCCGAGGGGCCCTGCTGGTTCAGCGGCAGCATCCCGATGCACCCTCATTAGCCCGTGGCTTAGCCCATTCCTTGGGCTTTCCTCCAGGGGTGCCTCATCCCGACCGCCTCAAGGCTCCCTCTCTTTTCTCCCCATTTCTGTTACCCCGTTTCCGCGCCCTTTGTTGAAATATTTCCCGGTACCTCCTTTATTTTTCAGCAGCACATTTGGTTTCTTCAGAGCCCAATTATGCAGCAGTCCAGTTATGGAAAAAAGCAGTCTATCTGTATGACACGTGTGGCTTCAACCTTGTCAAAATTATCCCTTGACAATATTGTGAAGAGGCACAGCTCGTCCTTGACATCTGCTGCGCCTTTTCCCCGAGACCGTGAAACACTGCCGTGCTCCCCCCACTTCTAGCCCCTTCGTCCTCTTTGCTCCAAGGACACATTCTACTTTTTTCAAATAATTTGAGAAGGGCTTCCTCAAACACTGACTTAAAAGTTTAATATATTACATCTGCCAAGGGTATATGATACATTGTCAAGCAACACACACACACAAACACACACAGTGGGAGTATTCTAGGGTGTAGAGAATGTTCCCAACATTCCCATCGACATTGTCCCTGGGTGGTGGCTTTGCCTTCCACGTTGAAGCAGTACCTCTTCTAACCGCAACCCAAATCCGCTTCTTTCTTATACTTACTATCATCCTGTTTCCTCCTTAGCCCATTACCTGTCTTCTACCCCTTTCTACTACTCATCACATCACTTCCTTCTCTTGCCTTCTGATACATCATTTGTTTTCTTTCAAAAACAAATTGATTTGCTTCCTTTCAGTAAATGGTGAGGTTTTTTCCTCTGTGTCCTGCAGCCAGGAAACTCAAAACAATATTTTTTTTCTATAGTTTCATAGTTTTTCTTTAGATAGGTTCTTCTCTCCCCTTTCCTCTTCCTTGGAATATCAACCGCCTGAAATTCTTTTCAGAAGTAGATAGATGCAGAGAAATAGAATGTTTCCAGTGTCCCTATTCTGTGATAGTCTTCTGGCGTTTTTCTTTGCAACCTTGCACCTTTCCCCAGCCGCCTTTCCTCCCTCAAGCCATGCATGGTTCTCTTTGTGAGGCCCATTTGCTTTCATAAGCTCTTTTCCTTATTAGGCGTATTTCTAGTTATTCTCCTCTCAGGAACTTGCATTATCTTCTGTTACCCAGATTCGGCCATTAACCACTTACACTTTACCCCACTAGGGTTCCCTCCTTTTGCAATGTCCTTTTGTTCACCTTCCACATTTGGCCCATTTTTTTCCACCTTCATTTTGTCTTTCCCCTTCTACCTCCTTTTACATGGGCTAGTTACACCTTAGTTTTGCTTAAAGTGGATCATAGGAAATTATTCCTTATTTTTTCATCTCGTGATTTATTTTGCAGCCCTTAACAGTAACCGTTGCAAAACCGTAGCAGTGTTTTTACAGATTCGAGATGTTTGTATGGTTTCCACCAGCTTCCACCCCAGAGGAATTCACAAAGGAACCACCAGTTCGCTTTATTATTCTAATTAACGCATGCTCTTACGGGCTGGGGTTCATTAGTATCATTGTTAATCTGTCTTCAGTATGCCATTAACAAACAAACCGTAGAGGGGGATGGCTCGAACTAGTTTTTCCTTTTTGGCTTATAGGATGTATGTGGGAAAAGTTTATTAGTTCTCCTGTGTACATTCTAAATATTAATATTTATTTGGTTGTTTTCAGGTTCTAACTTAGCTTTTTATAGTATCTCATAAGTTTGAACATACTGAGTAAACTGGGATGTTTAAAAGGACACATTTGAACTTTTGTACTCAGTGGTTTATTTTCCATGTCTTCACCTAGTTAAGATTTATAACGCCGCAATGGTCACAGTGATTACTGAATGCCTGAATGCAATTAGCCTCGAACCTCTGAAGACCTTATGAACTTAAGGGAGGTAGTGCAGACCAGCTGTCCAAAACACTGTCTTCGGTCCCTGGAAAGCCTTTCGTTAGCTGTGAGATTTGAGCACGTGACTTTACCTCTCCACATCTCTGCAACGTGTGAATCATCACAATACCTATCTCATAGGAGGGTTGCGGAAATTAAATGAGATTCTATATGCAAAACACTTAGTATAATATAGTATTTATACTGTTTTTTAAACACTTTTGTTTATTTATTTTTAGAGAGAGGGAAACGGAAGGAGAAAGAGAAGGAGAGAAACATCAATGTGTAGTTGCCTCTCATGCGCCCCCTGCTGGGGACCCAGCCTGCAACCCAGGCATGCACCCTGACTAGGAATTGAACTAGCGATCCTTTGGTTCACAGCTCGCACTCAATCCACTGAGCCACACCAGCCGGGCTATACTGTGTACTAGTGTAAATAATACCTTCCGTGTTTTTATCTGCTAACTTCAGCCCCTCAAGTGGTTTCATTAATTTAGCCTGCAGTGAACAAACATCCCTCAAATGACTGCTATGTGGGAAGCTCTCTGACCATCTAGGGCAGAGAAGCGTCTGGGCCCATTTTATGTGTCTGATGCATGAATACCACTCTTTGCCAGTAACTAATGTGGGTAACAATGCCTCCTCCTTAGATGGATATAAACATCAAATTTAATAAGAAACTATGTTGAAGTTCTTACTAGGGTGTCTGGTGTAGAGTAGGCTCTCAACAAATTGTAGATGTTCAGTACTACATAGTAGCAACAGTGATGGTAGAAGATGGTGAAGATGGTAGAGAGTGTGACTGAGGACACATGTGGCGGCCCCTCCCAAGGCTAAGTAAGAATGTGAGCAAACCGTAGCTGCTCCTTATGTGAAGCATTAGACACACGGCGTGTACAGCTGGATGACAGCGGGTGGAGCCACCGTGGAGGCTGTCAGGGAAGTTGGCCCTGGTCTGGTAAGGGGGTTGGTGTGTGGGCAGACTGATGGCAGAAAAGGCACCGAGGCGGCCAGGCCGTGGAGGGCTCGGTGCTGTTGTGCGGACTCCGGGCTTGGGGCTGTGATGCCCGAGTGGGATTAAACGAGAAGCTGGGAGGCCAGTGGGAATACTCGAGGAGCAGCCATGGAGCAGAGGCAGCGTCCGGATTAAGGCCGTGGAAGAGGAAATGGAAAGGCAGCTAAAGATGAAGACAAGTGAAATATCTGAGATGGGACAGTTACTGATTGAATAGCAGAGCTCTGGGCTGGCTGCCGGATCCATGGCATGGCCTAGGGAGGGGGGATCTCACGGCTCCTAACCACAGTGAGAAACAGGAACAGGGAGAGCTGCGTTTGGAGGGGTTACGACTGAAATCGGGGGAGAGGTTCTCAGAGTTAGAAGACCTAGGAGTCATCAGCATCGGCAGCCGGCCAATGAGGAGGACTTAGGGAAGGACTGCTGGGCGAAGTGCAAGAAGGAAGAGCTGTACAGTAGGGACGCCAAGGCAAGGAAGAGTCCTGGAACGTGGGAATGGCTCTGCTGCCCGTATGTGGAATGGGAAGAGTCCTACAACGTGCTTCTTAGCTTTGCCTACCTGGCGGTCACTGGGGACCTGGGCCCGTGTGATTTTGTGATGCGGCCCTAACTGCAGTGGGTTGGAGAGAGTTGGAGGTGAAGGAAGGGAACTCAAGGATAAAAAAAGCAACTCTGGAGGAGCTTGGTTGTTAAGGGAGACGACAGCTATAGATGACGGAACATGCAGGGCTGAAGGGGGGCCCTCGTAGGACAGAAGAGACCCACAGCTCGCACAGCTGGAGAGTGACAGTGGAGACTGATTCATTGGAATCGCAGGCCAAAGAGGGCAAGACGGACGGTTGGTGAGCAAGGACGGAAGAAGCGGAGAAGGAGCCGGTTCTCTCTGAGCCCCGAGCGAGCGAGGAGCGTCAGGGCCGGTGCAGAGCGCTGCGGGGTGAGCGTCTGATCGTTTCTGCCTTGACTCCAAGGCAGAAGAGAAGAGCGTCTGTTGAGAGTGAGCACAGAGGAGTGGAGGCATGTCTCTGAGGAGAGCCACAGAGAGCTGACCAGGCCCGGTGAGGAGTCGGAAGGCCGCTGATGAACAATGGGCTGTGATGAACACAGCACCAACACCCGACCACCAGCTGACTTTGGAGAATGCACAGTTGTGGGGCCTCGCCCGGCCCACTCAGCAGCTCAGGGGGAGAGTGGGCGCATTCATTTATCCACCCTGCACGTACTCGGCACTGAATCCCACCCTCCCACTCTGTGGGTCGGCTAGTTTGAACTCTTTGTGACGTTCCCCCCATGTGCCGTGCTCACCTTCACCTTTGAGGTTCTGTGTACATGTCCCCCGCTGTCTGCATTCCCCTTCGGGCCCTCTCTTCTGCCCTTCCTTCCCCTTTTCCAGAATAACTTACAACTTTGGGTCTCAACTGAATTGTTCTCTCTCCCCAACGAAGCCTGGGCTGTGCTCCTGCACCTCCACAGAACTGACAGAAAGGATGCCCTATTTATAGTCAAAGCGCCCTGCTTCGCTCCATTGTAATCTGTATCAAACTCATCGTGAAACTGCTTGTGTACTTGTCTGGCGTGACTCCATTCCTGAGCAGTGCTTGGTTGTGACCTTGATTCAGGCCTGTGTGTGCCTGTGACAGTGGTGACCAGGGGACAAGGAATCAGAGCCTTGAGAGTAGAGACACTGAAATTGCTTGTGGGGTGCTCAGCAGGGGCAGAAGTCACAGTCAGGAAGGGGACAGGTAGGCTCTGAGGAAGGGGAGGACGAACAGACTGGTGGTCCAAGAGCAAGTTCCGCAGGTGGTGGAGAGGATGAAGGATGGGCACGCGTGGGGTCAGAGAGGAACGGAGTGCAGGGTTTGAGAGTTCTAGGGTGGGGCGGCTTAGCGTACTGGCCCGGTTGGTCCAGGGCCTGGCCCTGGGAGTGAGTGGCAGCAGTTGGGCAGAGATCAATTTTAAGGTGTTTGAAGTTGAGAAAATACAGAATCGTGTGTAAGTGCGTGTGCTCAAGTGGTAGGGGTACCAATGGCCATCCCTGGGACTCTGAAGCCAGCCAGTGTAGAGATGGGGTGAAAATGGACTGAAAATGACCAAAGACCAGGAGGGAAAGTTGTGGCTCTGACAAATGGCAGGAACCTCCAAGGAGCGGGGAGGGGCTGCACGGGGCGTCTCGCCTTGGGGATCGGGGGAATGTGGACAGTGTGGCCGGGCTTTCTATCAGGGGCCACCCTGGGAAGCGGGCAGCTGCCTAGTGTAAGGAAGGGAGGGAGACCTCTCTTCTCCAGGAAATGGAAGGGCCGGGTCAGGCAAACTTCAGAAGTGTGCAAGTGAAGTTTTGGACGGAAGGTAACACCCCAACCCTATCTCTTCCCAGGCCTTTTATAAGAAATTGGAACTTTATTTAGAAAAGTAAATCTCTCTCCCCGACCTTCTGAACAGGTTGATTGGTATGGACAAATGAAACATTAAGATGTGGAATTTCAGTTAGTAGTAACGACTGTCGCTTATTGGGAACACTTGCCGTGGTGTGAAGCACTCTACATAGGAGAGTTTTTTTTCATTCTTCCCAAAACACTAAGAGAGGGTAACAATCTTTCTTATTTATACAGGGTCTGGCAGAAGTAAGGTCTGCTTGAGTGTGGCGGTTATGGTTATAATATGGGGTAATAAATTATAGTTTTAATTTGAACATGTCACCTAAAATGCCATAGGGTGTGCTTGACTGTGCTATTGTCATGTTACAGAACGACATGCTTATGATTTTGGAATAAAAGATTCTGGAATAAAGAAGGGGTGTTATTTGTGCTGGACCCTGTGGATAAAGACTACGAGGCTCAGAAAGCACTGTAGCCGCCCAGAGTCACGTGTGCACCATGGCAGACCCAGGGCTCAGAGCCACCTGCCCGGCCCCGAAGCCTGCGTGCATGCTCTCTCCGTGCGGTGATATCTGTGTCCCAGGGCTAGTGCAAATGGGGGGGTGGGTGGAGAAAACCCTTACAACGGCACAAGCCTATGAATTGTACCTGCGTCCTTAGTACAGGCAGCCTGAGCGGGACTGCTGGCTCCTGAATTAATACAGAAAACCTGGAAGAGATATTTTCCCACCCTAGCCCACATGCTAGGCTCGCTTAGTGACGCTGGCGTGACGGAGGTGCTTTCTGTGTTTTGTGTCCTGGGGCTGTCACCGTGCTGGTCCCTGTGGAGTTGTGGGCGGCGCACACCCAGCGCTGACCTGCCTGTCAGCTCTCGTTTCTGTCATTTCTGAGGAAAGGGCTTGCGGGCCACCCCCTGGTCCCTAGATGTCTGCACACCAAATGCCAGCCTCCTTATGGAAATGATTATTACCCTTTTAAAAATTCTTGTAAATTGTATGAATCCAGCAAGATGAGCCAACTGGACGCTCACTGAAGACCTGTTTTCTCCCGCAAGAATGCCCGCATTAGAGAAGTCGCTGCCTTGATTGGACGTAACCAGCCTTGAAGGCGTGGGCAGGCAGTCAAGGGCAGGGGTTAGCATTGCCCCGGGGTCGGGCAGGCTTGGGTTCGGATTTTGGCTCTGTCACGTACTAGCTCTGTGGTTTCGGGCAAACCCACCTCTGTGAGCCTTCTTCACCTGTAAAATGGAGCTAAGCATGCCTACCCACACGTGGTCAGGAGCACTCGGCGAGCTGACCCACTGAGAGCTCTCAGCACAGTGCTGGGAAGGAGGCGCACCCCTTTGTCACCCCCACTACCGATGTGCCTACTGCTGTTCATTCCACTTGGGACACCTGCTAGTCACCACCTGAACATCAGCAGCAATAAAGACATTGATTTGATAGTTACCGATTCCGTTGTACATCATCTGTATGTCTTCACTTTGGAGGGGTCGGCTCGTGGGTACACAATGTACTGAGGATGCACCGGATCTGCCAAGGTGGCTTGCTTCTGTTGTAACAGAAGTCCTCTTTGTCCGCCTCTCCTGTTTTGTTTTGTTTTAGCAGGAGGAATTTGACGGGGTCCTGAGAGAGGACATGGTGGCTGAGGCGCTGTCCCGGTTGGGGCGCTCGGGTTCCGGGACCGAGCAGGTCTACCTCGATCTATCTCTGTCGGTGAGTATGACAAGATCACCGCTGTCTGGGTACACTTTGACACTGGCCGGACCACGTCCCTCTTTTTCTGGTGTGCGTTGCTTTTGTGGGCCCGCAATCTCAGAGTCTTGCCTTGGATGGAGACTGGCGATAAGAGTTATTTCTGTAAATGTTAGACATCAAAGAGCCCTGGCTAGTCCAATAATCAGCGCCTCAAATTCCTTTGTTTTCATTCCCTTCACAGTCTATTTCTTTCATCTTAAGTAGTCTATTTTATAGCAATCAATGCCTTCTTTCCAGAAGGTTGAATTTGATTCTGTAAAACTAATCAAAAACTCCTTACGAATTTTCTGTCTGATCACTACCCGGACTAAAATTTGTATCTGAATCCACGGGAACAAAGGATTTGGGTATTGACTTCTCCCCCCGAAGTCAGTCAAGAAATAAGTAGCTTTGAGCTATCTCTCACTTTCCTAAAGATGCCAATTATTGATGAAAAAATGTATTGTTATTCATCAATTTGCAGGAATTCAATACTAGCCATAGCGTAGCACAGGATCTTGGCTCCAATTTTATCATAAAAGCAGAATCTTCAGACTACTTCAGCATCTTTCCCATTTTGTTTTTCTATAGCCCTAGCAAAATAACTCTTTTTGCTTTCTTATGTTGCAAAGCATTAAGTATTCCTTAGAGATTTACAGAGTAAATGCAGATAGGCAAAAAAAAAAAAAAAAAAAAAAAAGCACACGGAAATTTTTGCTATAACACCACTGTGGCTCAAGTGTATAAAATTCATAGTAAGGCTGTTCCGTCTTGCATTTGAACTAGTAAATGATCCAAGAAATGTTAAGCTTTTTCCGCCCACGCTGGTTTCATGGCATATCCTTCGAGATCAACATATTAAGGCTCTAATCTTGCACTATTTTCACTCTATAACGTTTTCTGGGTGACTCAGCTAGTCAGGCAATAACATACAAGGGAGCACCCCGTGAACTGCACCAGGCCAGGCGTTGGAATGGGAGGTAACTCCAGCAGCCAATACATCCCACACAAGTGGCTTTCGATCAATATTCTACTTGTGTATGCAGTGCTATGCCTTAAATGGATCTACCAAAAAAAGCAATTCTTTAAATCTTATTTCAGCTACATGGACTGAAGCTTAACTTGCTTTGCCGCTGACCTTCTTACATTTGAGATATTACATGTTGAATTACTTTGCTTTCATAACCTGTCTGACTGGATACACTTTCGCAGGGTTGCGGGTTTAGTCCCCCCACCCCCTTATGTCTTAGTTACGTTACATGTTATTTTTCACTTTCTCTTATTACTTGTGTGTGTAGCTTCTCTCCTACCGGAATCATAATTTTCTCAAGGGCACAGTATGGCTGTATTTCATGGCTGTATTCCTCATCATGCCAAGCACAGTGCCTTGTACGTAGTAGGTTTTCAGTAAGTATTTATTTATTACGGTCCTAGTGGCCTTTATTCAACGCTGTTATTGTTACATTGGAGAACTTGCCTAGAATGACACTTCCGTAGTTGGCTTTTCCTGCCCTTGACATTGCAACATAAAGCAGTGATACGAGTCTTTGTTCCTAGGGACCAAACGCCCCTCCAGCCCCTGTCGAAATTCATGCGCCGTGGAAAGAATGTTAGAAAAAATTCGGAGACTTGGGTCTGCTTTTCGATCACTAACCTGCTCTGCGATTCTAGGCTATTTACACACCTCTGTCTGCACCTCATATTCCTGGTCCCTAAACTGGGAGTCATCTGTCGGGGGGTGGGGGGGTGGGAATCTCTCAGGTCGTTCGATCAGATGAGATTATTGTGGGAGAGATTTGAAAATGATCCCTGTGGGAATGTGGGTGGTATTAATGATCTCCTGATTAGTTGTGAACTCCCTTTAACACTGCATTCACATTCTGAGATTCCGCTTTTTCTTCAACCAGATAGAGGCTTTGGCGTTATTGCTATTGCATGTTTTTAATGAAAAAACAAACAAACCCCCCCAAAACCTCTACTCTAAAGGGCTTCATGACACTGCTTTCGTTTGCCTTCCCGTGTTGTATCTGTCCTTGCTAACAACACTAATTTTCCAAGCTATTATTTTCTTCAGAGGAGTGCATTTTTTAATGGGGCAGAGAGTCTTTTCTGAGGTCCTAGTAGGAGTAGGCTTCCGATTTTGCCCCCTCACTTCCACTCCACTTTATGAAGGAAATTCTGGATTTCTCTGGTCTAGTGTTGTTTCTAGATGCTGTGAGGGGGAGGCGCGCCCACCTGCTACCGAGGCATGAAAGTCTGTCGCCTTTTTATTTTCGCAGGGTCGGGACTTAATCGACATCAGCATCCTCTGTGGATACGTTCACCTGCAGAAGCTGGATCTTTCAGGAAATAAAATTGCAGGTATGTAATTGTCGCTGGAGTCCATTGATGGATCAAAGAATCACGTAACATTTTAAGCTTTGCAGTGTGTGCTACAGTTTAATGCTACAGAACTTGATACAAATGCTATTGTGGTTCAGTTTACATATGGAGTCAACGCTTTCCATGTGAAAAAGGCCCCGATGACCGTGGAAAGAGTCGGCTCAGCAAGCGGGCAGTGCCATGCAATGGTTGGGCATTACCAGGTGGCATGCTCGCTTCTCCCTTGTAGGAGATGGGCCATGGCTTCTTTAATACTTCCTGAATATTTGGTGACTCCCTTTTCTTTCCCTCTATGGGTTATTCAGTGTAGGCGAATTCATCTTGTTTCTCCTTTCGTGGATTTTTTCATTTATTTTGCATGGGCTACAACGTTCGTTGGATGTTATTTTGCTGCAGAAAGTTTTATTGTTCCCATGCGGCTCAGTGCATGGGAGACGGCTCCAGGGCAGCACAAAGGATGCCCAGGGCTTTCAGGGAGAGGCTCAGGCAGGAGCCAGCTACCAGGGCAATGCAGAGGGGCCCCCCTCAGAGGCCTCGGGGCTGCAAAGGCTCCTGGTCGTGCTTGAGGGGGAGCCTTTGAAAGAGATACTCCCCCAGCCTGGGGGCCGGCCAGCCTGCGGGCATGAGTCAGGTGTTGCCCATCTTCTTGATGTGCTTCACCTGCTCACCCAGGACGTGGCTCTGCGGGGAGTCTGAGAGCTGAGGGTCTGTGTGGGCAGAGCCCGGGGCCTGCAGGTCCAGAGAGGCCGGGTCCAGGTTCTTCTCCAGGACCCCGGCGGCTTCCATGGCGTCCTGAGTGTCAGCCCACCCACCTTGGGATGGCTTCAGCACGTTCCGGGGGAGAATGCAGCCACCGTGCTGGCTTTGCGTCTTTAAGAGACACTCAGCTCCCTGGCCCTTCTTCCCCGACGGCCTCCAGATCCACATGGTCCCCATGGAAATGGAAGCGCAGAGAGAGGTAGGTGTGCGCGGCCCGCAGATGCAGGCTGGCCGGGTGGTTGGCGGCAGCCTCCACCGGAGTGGAGTACGTGGCTGTTCAGCAATAAGGAGTTAGGGTCCAAACACAGTGTCAGCTGGTCTTGGAGGCCGGGGATGGCTGAGGCGGTTCCGAAGGTGGTGACTGGAAGGGAGGTCGGAGGGTGGTCGGGGCTGGAAGAGGAGGTGCCCCTGGGGCTGGTCCTGCCAAACACTGTTGAAGCCAGAGACAGATGCGGGGCCTGCCAGGGGCACTGCCACATTCGCATGTGCGTTTTCATCCTGGCCATGTATTTCCGTCCTTATTTTGAGCCCCAGGATTCACAGTTCATTTTTTCCTCTGTTTTTGCTGTCTCTATATATTTCGTTGATTCTTTAAACTCTTAACTTTGACATTCGGAGTTCTATATAATCTATTTGTTGTGACACCTTGTTCATATTTGATAAAATCAGTTACATTTTCTTGAAAGTTTTCTCCTTGTTTCTAATTTTCTGATCTTATTTGAAGTTAAAGTGTATAATTTCTTTTCTTTGGACTTCTAAGAAAGGAAGCAAATCCTTATTTCTGCCCCACTTCCTTCACGGATAATCTTTCTACTCCATTTTTTAGGTTTGTCTTTTTTATAACAATTAAATTTTACTGATAGGGTCTTCTCTGGCTCGTTTTAAGTTTTTCTTTCTTTTATTTTTTTACTCACATGACTACAATGATTAAAATCCACTTTCATTCCAATTATACTAGAAACATTCTAGTATAATTTTTAATTTTACTGTTGTTTCTATTTTTTTCCCATCACCTAGGACATTTTTTTCACTGCTTTTTAGGGAGAAAGGAAGGGAAAGAGGAAGGAGAAAGAGAAACATCAACGTGAGAGAGACACTCGTCCTTTGCCTCCCTTGTGCACCTGGGCTAGGGATCAAACTCGCAACCTTTTAGCCATGGGACGATGCTCCAACCAACTGAGCCACACCGGCCAGGGCAAAATGTCACTGTTTTGAAAGACTTCTACCCCCTGGTTCTATAAAACGTTATTATGCAAAATTACAAGCCTGGGAACAAGTCGAGAGACTGGTGTCAGGAAGAGTGAGGTTCAACAGTTATCAGCCCACGGCCAGTCTTGCTTCACCTAAAGCTCCCCGCCCCCCTCCCCAGGATTATTTTAAAGCCTCAGACAGGCTCTTTAGTGTGACTGGCAGGAGCTCTCCCATACCCCACACCTCCAAGGCTGGTTTTATTGATTGGGTAAGGAATTCCAGAGCGGAGGAGGCTTCAATAGTGCTAGGGAAGGGGACAGAGATGTGGCTTCACTCCCTTGCCACCTGAGCAAGGGGCTTACAGTTGCGAGTGACGCTTTCCCCTTCAGAGGAGTCTTCAGTATTTTAGGGCCTGTTTGGTTAACTCATCCAGTATTTGAGAATCTCCTGTCTATGAAGCACAGCAGGTTTTTCTCTTTGTGTAGATGGTGTTGCTGATGAGCTGATGTAGACCAGCCTCATTTTGCATCAGAATCACCTGGGGTGTGAGGGTGGGGCTGTTAAAACACAGGTGGTTGTGCCCTTCCGAAGGAGTTTCAGAGGCCGAAGGTCTGGGGTGGGAGTCGGGAATTTGCATTTCTAGTTAGTTCCCACGTGAAGCTGATGCTGCCGGTCCAGGACCGCACTTTGAGAACCAAGGACGTAGACGCGAGGTGCTCCTGCCATCTGGTGGACAAGGCGGTCACTACACCGAGTAGGGAATTCAGGGGCCTGCAAGTAAGAAGCCCCGCAACCCAGACCATGAACTTCTCTGTCAGTGACCTGAAAGCATTGGTCATCTGCACAGTATGGAATGTGTTTGTCATCTTCATCTACATCCAAGTGGTAGCTGCTGCTGCCGCCACAGCTGCTGCATTAAGACAACTCTATGGTACAGCCCTCACCTGCCCCAGAAAGTTCAGCTCTGAGTGGGTAGCGAGTCTGGTGGAAATGAATAGCGTCCAGATCACTCCTGACAGGCACAGAGCTGAGCTCAGAATGGACAAATAGGCAAAACGTGTAACACAATGACAGTTTCTCCTTAGGTTTCCCCTCACAGGCAGCCCATTCATTCCCACCAAGGGGTTCCTGTTTCCCTGGCTGCCCCTCCTAGAACAATTGCATTTAAAAAGACGGGCCATGCCCTGGCTGGTGTAGCTCAGTGGATTGAGCGCCGGCTGGGAACCAAAGGGTCCCGGTTTGATTCCCAGTCAGGGCACATGCTTGGGTTGCGGGCCAGGTCCCCAGTGAGGGCCATGTGAGAGGCAACCACACATCGATGTTTCTCTCCCTCTCTGCCTCCCTCCCTTCCCTCTCTCTAAAAATAAATAAAATCTTCAAAAAAAAATAAATAAAAATAAAAAGACGGGCCAAAGAAAGGTATGGTTTACAATTGGTGGGGACCTTCTGGCTTCAGCGACTGTAACTGCTGGTTCTGTGACCTAGAATGAGAAGGGAGGGAGACATTATTACCTGTTTCAGGTGGAGAAACGAGTCACTTGTGGAGACAGGGAAGTAAATCCTCATCATGTGATTCTTTCTGAGTTGTTTTTCAGGACCCCCTCCCCCCCACCCCCAGCCACCCCCTCCCACCCCCGGTCCTAAAGCGTGTCTACTGTAAACTGACAGAGAAAGGCAACACAGTACTTCATTTTTTGCATTTTACACGTATTTTCGTTAGGAGAGAATATTAGCTCAATATCCTTTTCTTAGTACTTGAGGTTCAGAGTATTTGCTTGGGAAAAAGGCGATACCCACACATACATTTGAGCCACTCCGAAGTCAAAGTAAAATAATTGCAATGATTTAAATTGCTTCAAAGAATTAATGAGATTTAGGATTAAGTCCAACTAAAACAAAATTTAATTTATAGCCAAGAAAGTTCTCTAATTGCGGCATTTTCAGTCTTTCTGAAAAGACCTAGTTCAGTTATTTAGGGGCTAATTTTCTTTTTTTTTTTTTAAGTATATTTTTTTGATTATGCTATTCCATTTGTCCCATTCTTTTCTCCCCTTTATCCCCCTCAGCCCTGCACCTCCCTCCCTCCCTACCTCCAGCATTACCCCCCCACACACACCCCTTAGTTCATGTCCGTGGGTTGTACATATAAGTGCTTTGGCTTCTCCGTTTCCTATACTGTTCTTAACCTCCCCCTATTTTGTGCCTTCCAATTATGCTTCTTATTCCCTGTACCTTTTCCCCCCATTCTCCCTCTCCCCACCAATAACCCTCCATGTGCTATTTCTGTGATTCTGTTCCTGTAGTAGTTGTTTGCTTAGTTTGTTGTTGGTGGTGGTTTTTTGTTTTGTTTTGGGGTTTTTTTGGTGCAGTTTTGATAGTTGTGAGTTTGTTGTCATTCTACTGTTCATAGTTTGGGTCTTTTTTTTTCTTAGATAAGCCCCTTTTACATTTCATATGATAAGAGCTTGGCAATGATGGACTCCTTTAACTTGACCTTCTCTGGGAAGAGCTTTATCTGCCCTTCCATTGTAAATGATAGATTTGCTGGATAGAGTAATCTTGGATGTAGGTCCTTGTCTTTCATGAATTGGAATACTTTCTGGCCCCTTCTTGCCTGCAATGTTTCTTTTGAGAAATCAGCTGATAGTCTTATGGGAACTCCTTTGTAGGTAACTCTCTCCTTTTCTCTGGCTGCTTCTAAGATGCTCTCCTTATTTTTAATCTCGGGTAATGTAATTATGATATGCCTTAGTGTGTGCTTCCTTGGATCCAACTTCTTTGGGACTCTCTGAGCTTCCTGGACTTGCATGTCTAATTCCTTTGCCAGTTTGGGGAAGTTTTCTTTCACTATTTTTTCAAATAAGTTTTCAATTTCTTTCTCTTCCTCTTCTCCTTCTAGCATAGGAGCTAATTTTCAAGATTATCTATGGCCTTAGTTTCTTGTCCTTTCCTTCAGGACTGGCAAGTTTTGAAGCATTGAACTGTTAAGAGCGAGCTGGGGCAGTGAGGAGGCCTGTTATTTGTTATTTGGCTGATCTGGGAAAAGTGTGGAAGAGGTGGGGAGGCC
>PVJI01027340.1:0-17818 GCA_004026765.1 Micronycteris hirsuta
CTAGCTCTCTCCAAACATAAACATTAACTGTAGTTGGATTAATACCATTAGCACCTTTATATAGATAAGTATCTTCTGCTCTAGGGACAGAAAAGAGTTTCTTAAGTCAAAAAAACTATATAAAATAAATGGTTGATAAATATTAACTACATCCAAATTAAGAACTGCTGTTTATCAATGGAAACTTTCAATAAAGTAAAAAAAAACAAATAAGAATATAATATTTACAACAGTTATAACTGACAATGGATTAATATCAATAATATATAAGGATACATAAAGAACAACAAAGAAAAGAATCTTCAAACAAATAGAAAAATGAGCAAAAGACAGAAGTGGGCAATTGAGGAAAAAGAAACACCTGTGAACAATAAAGCTGTGAGATCTTTCCTGGGTGATCACAGAAATGAGCATGCAGTCCATAATAAAACACCATTTATACACATTCCGTCGACACAGATCAAGGACCCTCCAAGGGCTGCGGAGCAGTGAATTGAGAGCACTTCCTATGCATTCCTGGGAGGACAAATTGATACAGCCAATTTAGAAAACAATTTGTAACTTTCTTGTAAATTGAACATTTAGTCCCAACAATCCAACAATGCCACTCCAAGACAAAGTTACCCATGTATATATAGCAGGAAACACACACCAGAGTGTTCACAGCGGCACAGTTCATAATAGCAAAATCTTGGCATCATGCCTAATGCCCATCAATAGGAGAATGGATTAGAAAGGAGACACCACTTACAACAGCATCCCACTGTAATATTATATACACTCAAAATGCTATATAACGAACTCTGGCTACATAGAGTAATAATGAGAATGTGTCATAAACCAGGGACTATGACTAATCCAATTGTGAGGTCCAAAATATAAATGAAAAAATGTAGTAACGTTTTTTTGAGAGGACACCTATCTTTCTCTGGTCAGACAAATGCTGTGACCTCATCCTTGCAAGGGGCATAAATGTTTATTGCAGGAGAATTTTTTAACAGCAAGTCCCTCCTGACATTCCTCAAAGCAATAGCATAAGTGCGGTTTCTATGCCAGCACCCCAGAGTGAGATAAATGGGGATTTAAATGGCAGAGGATGGGGGCTTAGCTGCAGCCATTTTTATTTATGCAAGCATTTGAGCAGAGCAAGAGAGAATTCTACAGCCCTAATGATGAAAGTTAACAGGAACATCAAGATACTGAATTTGGGAAGGAAATGGCTTGTAATCAGTCTATCTGCCGGAACCGATTTGCCTGAGATAAAGCCAGGCCATGCTGTTGAAGATGAATAACAGGGAGTTTATTGGACAAATGAAACAGTAGTGATAAAAGAGGTGACCTCATTGCCTAGAGAAAAGGTAAAAATAGCCAGAATAATGGAATAAGCTGTAGTTATATTCTAGTTTCCAAACACTGTTTATGCTCCTCTCCTGCAAAGGCTTTCTTGCTCTGTGAAAGGACTTGGGAGAACCAGGGACATGAACACATAACCTGGAAGTTTCCTAACCCAACCTAAGCTGGGGTCTGTAAATTGCCTAAATTCTCTGTATCAGAAACCAGAATGGACAAAAAGGAAATAAACCCAAAAAGCTAGATCATAATCATTATCATATAAATGAGCAAGAAGTTTACAAGCTGAAACCCATTGTTCACTGGTCTCCGAAGGCTGATATAAAAGTGCTACTTCTTTCCACTTCCTTGACTCCAGACAGTGATTTCAAATTAATAATTACCTCATCCAGGTTTGAATATCAGGCATAAAATAGGATCTAGAACAAAAAGACCCAGGCTACTGTCAAACACTCATTTATATACAAATGTAGTTCACTTCCTGGCTCAAACTGTTTTTCTTCCAGGAAGCCATCCCTGATTGCCCCTGGAATCCTTGTAGGGGCCTCTGGCCCAACTGACAATAGCACCTGTACTATCCCTATTTTGTCAGTGCCTGAGCAGCCATTAGAATGCATATCATGGTATTATTAATTCATTAGGCAATCGTCATTGAATACTGCTACATTGAAACATTGTGCTGAGCACTGGGAATACAATGGTAAACAAACACCAACAGGGCACCTGCTGTCTAGGGCCCCACTTGTTTGTCAGCAAAGGAAAAACCCTTCATCAGACAGTCATAATACCGTACGCTTGATTACATATACAGCGAAGGGCTATAAAGAGCAGGTAGGGTGCCGAGGGACCAGGTCATGTTGGCAGCAGTGTGAAGGGGGTCAGGAAGTGAACTTAAAATTGATTTATGAAAGATGAAAAGGAAGTAACTTCTTAAAAGTGTGTGTACCTATGTGTGTGTGTGTGTGTGTGTGTGTTTGATTGAAGGAACAACAAAGCAGAGGAAATACGTGCAAAGTTAGGTGGTACATAGACCATAAAGACCTCATTTAAGATTCTGGTCTTTACCCAAATTCAATTAAAATCTTAAAGGGGATTTTGGATAAGACAGAGTAGGTGCAGGAAATGACTTTCACATTTTGCCTTTGGAAAAAAATCACTCTGAATGAGGATCAGAGGTGGTCACAGTGAATATGTAAGGACAAGTTAATAGTCTATTTTAACAAGAAATAATGAGAGATATCTGGAACTGAAAATCTAGTGCCACTGGGGGTAAAATAATGAAACTCTCATTGGAATTCAGGAATGAGAAGCTGAAAGCCAACAGGACTTTGCAGTGATGAAATAACAACTCATTCAATTATTACCTGTGACCATCTGAAATAAAATGTCTGCTAGACTGAGAACTCCATGAGGTCAGGGATTTTTCTCAGTTTCTTTTTGGTTTTTGTTTGTTTTCCTCTGCTATATCCTAACACCTAGAATAATACCTAATAATAGATACTCACTAAATATTTATTGAATGGATGGATCAGTTAATTAAGTGATTGACTAATTCAAAGAGTGATTGAATGGTTAATAATGGATTATTAAATGGTCACTTAACAGACTATTAAATGATTAATTAATGGATTGATGAAATGATTAATGACTTAATGGATTGATTGATTTACTAATTAAAGGCAAGGCTTTGGGAGACTAAGACTCCACTCCCAAAAAGCGGTATCAGAGGCATGAAGAAATTAATGAGAATGCAGTCAGTTAGAGTGACAGTTTCTAACCGCACTGTAAAAATGAAAGAAAAACTCAGGTCTCTGAATTTTAGGCCTTTCAGGTGCTGAAATAAAATATTAGGTGCATTCACAACTTCACCAAGTCTCTTACGGTGGAGCTGGGGCAATGAATGAGAACGAGTAGGGAGCGAATGACTGAAATGGGTATTAATGGGAGAATGTAAGAGGACTCCAAGCGGCCTCATTGCTCTCGTCCTGCTCAGCCTCCCGTCTCAGCTGAAACCACCTCTCTCCCCTTCCCTGTAAGCATAATTCTCCTCTGTTTGCAGGGCCCAAACTCCTTTGATTGCAGATTCTGCTCTGAAACAAGAAACTCAATTTCATCATGCCCTAACACCACTGCAAACTATCTCACACACACACACGCGCGCGCGCGCACACACACACACACGCGCGCACACACACACACACACACACACGTCACTGTCTCTCCATCTATAACTACAGTCCCAGCATCTTTGGAGGACTGATTACACAGTTAAGCCTGGGAGTGGGAGGCTTGCTCACACACAAAATGTCGCAGGACTTCGCTAATTTCCACGAGGAATGCATGTATAGGAATGGACCCTGAATAGACTAGACCAAGGACACTGGAATACAATCTCAGATCAGATTAAATCCATTGATACGGAGGCACTCGCCAGACTTCTGTATTTAATGTTCTAACTGAAGCAGCTAGAAGCCATCGAACTATTTGCTCAGCCTTTTAACAGACAACTAAAGTCAACAGTGATTCACTCCCCATGAAGGTGAAATGCCAGGACTTCTTTGACATAATGCAGATAGAGTATTCCAAAGACCACAGACTACTAAAATCAGTTTACCATGTGCTGTCTCCCTCTACTCACCCTCAACCACACACCCACAAGCCACTCCCTTCACCAAGGGTTGAGAAATACTGCAATACAAAGGTGAGGAGAGTACCAGCAATTTGGGAAAACATTTCAGAGCACGGTCTCTGTAGGCTATAGAGTTCAACTGCAGCTGAAATTGGACCCCCAATTTCAACAGAAACGGGCAGAAGCCAAGTAGCAGTGCCCAAACACCAAAGGTAGTGAGCCTGGTGTCTGGAATAAGCAGCAGGACCAGACAGGGATCATAATGTTCTCATTTCAAGGGACAGCTGATGGTTAATTAATTGACACTGAGGTTCCCAAAACAAAGTAGACAGGAGACCCACCAAGACCTTACTTCATTCATATAACTGGGGCAGGGGGCCAGAGGAGTATGAGGCCTATTTAAGCCATAAAAATGGAAGCATTGACTATTTTAATTCAATGTTGAAAGAATTAAAAGAGATCTGAAACTATTTATCAGGATAACTTTTCACTGGAGAAAAGGAAATGGCCTGACCTGCTGGGTATTACTGGATGCTGAATCTTGGCTAATCCTAATTCCTAAAACCTGGAGTATCACTGGGGCCCATCAGTCAGAGATGGGCCAATGGAGGTCAAAGGAAAAATCTAGTGTTGACCCAAGTCAGCATAATAGGAAGTCCAAGGACCCCAGACTTACTCAATGGTTGTTTCTCCATTTTCATCGTGCCCTAATGGGTGTTTGGAATAGATATCTTCAGCAGTATGATGAACTTCCTAACTTACTCCCTGAAAATTGACTAAGGGCTAATAAGGCAGAAAGGGCAAAGTGAAAACCATTTCTCTCTCCCAGATAAAAAAAGAAAATAAAAGCACTACAATATCCCTAGGGAAATCAGAGAAATTAGCATCATCATTAAAATTTGAAAGGTGTAAAGCAGAGCATTCCAGTCACATCCCTATGTAAGTTTCTCGGTTGGCAGATACAAAAGATAATGAGTCACATGGAGTGACAGTGGATTATCATCAACTTGATCTCAAGTAGTGATTCCAATTATATCTGTTGTTCCTGATGTGGCCTCCTTATTGGATCAAATCAATACAGACCCTAGCCACTGGTACACAGTTATTGATCTGTCAGTATGTTTTTTCTTCTATCCCAACAAACAAAACCCACTAGAAGCAGTTAGCTTTCTCCAGGTAGATACGGCAATAAATTTTCAATGTCCTCCCTGAGGGTGATATAAACCTTCTGGCTCTGAGCCACACAGTTCACCAGAATTTGATTGTCTGACCATCCAATAGAACATCGCGCTAGTCTAATACATTGATGACATTATGCTGATAAGATGTGGAGATTATAAATTAGCAGGTACCAAGTGCCTTGATAAAACATGTGTATATATCTACAAAATAATTTCTATGAAAGACAAGAATGTTCCAAACATGGCCAAGTTTTTTTTGGATGCCAGCGCTCTGAGACCTTTAATAATATGTTCTGCAAAATAAAGGATGAGATGGTGCTCCTTGTATCCTGTGTCATTAATAAAGAGGCACGGGCACAACACTGGTGGGCCTCTTGGGATTCCGGAAGCAATAATATCATCTTTTCTTTAAGGTTTTATTTATTTATTTTTAGAGAGAGGAGAAGGGAGGGAGAAAGAGCAATGTGTGGTTGCCTCTCACACGGCCCTCACTGGGGACCTGGCCCGCAACCCAGGCATGTGCCCCGACTGGGAATCAAACCGGGACCTTTTGGTTCCCAGCCCGTGCTCAATCCACTGAGCTACACCAGCCGGGCTACAACAATATCATCTTTAGGTGTATCACTCCCAACTATTCACTGAGTGAGTTGAAATTCTGGCCACATTGAGTAGGGCCCAAAGAGAGTGATCTCTGCTTTGTCCAGACTGCTGTGCCAATAGTTCTGACACTCCACTCCCATAACTCAGACTCAACGTGGCTACAGTAAGTCAGAATGCTGTACAGAGCTCAGGAAAGTAGGGCCTGTCTGGAGTTTCCTAGGGTTTGGAGGCAAAGTTATGCCCTATAGGAAAGTAGCTATTCCCATCTTACAAAGTAGCATCTGACTTGCCAAGAGACTTAGGAGAGAATGGATGCCTAACAATTAAAACAGTATCACCACTCAAGCTGGGCTTCCCAGTGTATACTGGATGTTTTCAGATGTCCTGAATCAAAAGAGTTGGTATGTGTAGCAGCATCCTCTCACCAAGTGCAAGTGGAGTACAGCCGGTCATACTTGGTCAGGTCCTGGAGCAACAAGACCACCACCGGAACATCTCTCACAAATGGCACATCTGGCCCTACACCAGTCCCGCTCTCAATCCACGCAGGACATCAACCGTTCAGGACTGCCCTCATTTGAGAATGGAGTAACAAATTCAGACACACTGTAAAGATCAGGCAGAACACACAGATGCTAACCAGAAGTGAACTGTGAGAGCACTACCGTTACACTCAGTCCGTGGCTGGCTGTCTGTCCATATTGTCCTAGACTTAAAAGGAGTGGGTCTCCAGACGTGGCACTCTTACCTGCCTGTCCTTATGAGGGGCGGTGGAGGAGAGGGTCACTGAAGATAAGGTCAAAGGAGATTGAAGTCACACAGCGGAAGGGGAACCACACGGTCAGTGAAGACACCCAACATTATGTCTGAACTTCGGCTGGTGAGAAAGAGCTATCCAAGGGTCAAAGTCTCAATAGTCAGATTGGCCCCAAAGAGCAGCATATCTTATAAGAGTGTCAGAGATCACCATTTCAGAATCCCTAGTACATGGAAGAGCACATTTCTGCTGAGGAATCCAAGGAAGCAAGCCCTCTTCATTTTCAATCACATAGGCAAAAATTATAAATGTTTATTTCTATGACTCCTCTCTAAAGGTATGCATACATGAGTGAAATAAGACAGAGAAAAACAAATGCAATATGACTTTACTTATATGTGGAATCTAAAGAAGAAAATAAACAAACAAACAAAATAGAAACACTCTTAGATACAGAGAACACATTGATGGTTGCCAGATGGGAAGGTGGTTGGGGGGATGGGTGGAAAAGATGAGGGGATTAAGAAGTACAAATTGGTAGTTACAGAACAGTCATGAGGAGGTCAAGTTCAGCATAGGGAATACAGTCAATAATATTGTAACGACTATGTATGGCACCAGGTGGGTAGTACACTTATCAGGAAGATCACTTCATAAATCATATAAATGTCTAACCACTATGCTGTACACCTGAAGCTAATATAAAATAGTATTGAATATCAACTGTAACTAAAAAAGGGAAAAGAAAGAAAACAAAATGAATGAATGAACTCAAGCCTTTCTTTCCTCCATTTAACATCGTTCATGCTTCTGTGATACTTCATTGTTGTTGCCTCCGAAGAGTGTTTGGCCACGTACCTTGGTCCTCTTCTCTCTCTCAGAGCCTGGGCTTCCACCACGAAACTCAGTCCCTCTTATACATGCACTATTCCGTCTCCCCACAAAACAATGAGAACCTTGATGGGCAGAACCATGAGGCTGAGAGACCACAGACTTCGGAGTAGAAACCTCACCTCTAACTCAGCATACATAGGACCAGGGGACTTCGGTGAGGGACAGTATCAGTCTTCAGTCTAGCACTGGCTCATTCCTTCACTCAACAAACTTTTACTGAACACTACAATGTGGCAGTATTCTGTCAGGCCCTGAGCTAGAAAGGGTCTGAAAGCCCAGGAGGAGGTTATGCACATGTCACTGTGAAGGTGAGATGGTATTGAAAAAAAGACTGAACTTGCTGGCAGTTTCCTGGGTTCAAATTCTCTCTCAACATTTATTTGCTGTAGTGACGCACTGAGCAAATGAACCAAACCTCTGTGAGGCTCAGTTCCCTCATTTGCCTATGACAGTAACAACTAAACATAAAAGTCCAGGCATATGGATAAGTATCAAAAGATGTCTATCCCTGCCCTGGCTGGTGTAGCTCAGTGGACTGAGTGTGGGCTGCGAACCAAAGGGTCGCCGGTTCGACTCCCAGTCAGGGCACATGCCTGGGTTGCAGGCCAGGTCCCCACTGGGGGCCAAATGAGAGGCAACCACACAATGATGTTTCTTTCCCTCTCTTTCTCCCTCCCTTCCCTTCTGTATAAAAATAAATAAATAAAATCTTTTAAAAAAAAAGGTCTATCCCCTTTCCTTGCTCTCCAGCTCCTTTCTCTGCAACTCCCACGGGGCCTAACGTGCGGCTGGTCACAGAGCAAGCTGAGCTGCCGGAGAGGGCTGGGCCGAGAGGCGCCACATCAGAACTGGCGAGCGCTGACGCAGCCCCAGAGCACTGGCTCGCCTTGTGCTGCCCATTGCCGCAGCTCTGTTCGCAGAAACGGAGGTTCACCCACCACCTTCCCTGGAATCCTTGAGCAGGCACCCCAGGGTCATTACTCACTGTGACTGTGAGCCGTGTTGTCCCTAAAGTCCCCAGGACAAGGGGCGGACATCCAATCAGAGTCCAGCTGACCACTCAAATGTCCTTCTACCCTTGAGTCACTTGAATCAGCAGCGTAGCTGGTCTTGAAAACTGAGAATGGTTTGGTACCTGACGATGCGTAGGGATCACACGGAGGGAAGATGCGGAAGAAGTGGAAAGGCTGCAAGTCCTTCGTGGACTCGGGAACGCTACCGAGAGAGAAGGAGGCTGGCCCCCCGCACCAGTGCCTGGCCCATCTCTGAGTCCAACAGTCCAGCCCCAGACCGGCACCACCTCACCGCACACCTGCTGCAGCCTTCTCTCTCCTCAAGCACACACCCTCCCAGGCACCTGAGCTAGAAAGGGTGTGAAAGCCCAGGAACAGGTTGCACACGTGTCACTGTGAAGATGAGAGGGCACAGAAAAAAAGACTGGACTTGCTGGCATTTAGCATGAGGCAAGCACACCGCCAGCTGAGAGGTGGTGTGTTTGCCTCACATCTCCGGGAAAAGGGGAGAAGTCTGGGGCAATGGTCTTATTCCAAGCAGGAGGACAACACTGTCATTTCAGGAGTGACAGGCCCTGAGCCATCCCCCTCAGTCCTGGGGACAAAGACTTCTCATGAGCTCCTTCACACCATGAACCATAACCAAACCCTGGCATCAGAAACCTCTCCCTGAAACACCAAAAATGCCCCGGCTCAGTCAGAATTTTGTGAGCACCTGTGGCGGATGCAAGTGAAGCAGTGACTTGCCCTCCAACCTCCCACACTCTGCAGGGAGAGAGAAGAAAGCAGTGAGCAAACGCTACAAGACAGACGTGTCCTGCACTGCAATGGCAATTACACATGCGGCGTTGTCAGCACAGCGCAACCACCCATCTCTCACTCCAAGTTCCAGGTTCTGTATTACAGCTCCAAGGCCAAGAGGAAACAGCTAGCTTTGGTGCATGCCATGCAACAGCAGGGCCCACACCAGCTGCTGCGTGGCAGAGGCTTTTCCTTTTGAGCTCTTGGAGCCCACCAGATCTGGACAGAGAGCCAAATGCTGGGGCCACAGACTCATCCCCAAGGCGTGCAGCGCTGGGCTCTGACGTGCCCCTGAGAGGAGCAGCCCTGTCTCCTGGCCCTGTCAGGCTGAGTGGCAGCCGTTTCCACCAGCCTCAGACCCAGGGTTCTGCCACCAGCCACAGCACTACCCTCTCCTTTCTCATGATACAACCATATATTTTTCTGTACTTGGCACATCCCAGGAGATCCAGTCCACAAGGGACCTCCTCCCAAAGACACTCAACGCGTGGAATGAGCAGTTTGCAAACCTCCAAATCAAGATGCACGGTCAGGAGACCCAACACTGAATGCCAGCTTCAGAGATGATCAAGGACGGGAAGGGGTCTCTGGTCAAGACAGGGCAAAGGAAGGGACATAAGCAGTGAGAGCCAGAGGCCTGGTGGTCCCCAGAAGCCCGCTAGGGGATACATCCAGACCAGGTTTGGCTTCTGAACCACAGAGGGGTCTGGGGACCAGCACACAACCTACTCCCAGTGCTGACAGCTGCAAGCCTGCCTCGCAGCTGGCACCTCCACCCCAGCTTCCCTCTGCACACACACTGCGCCCCTATGAAGTGACTGTGCTCCCACAAACACTGCAATAGCAAGTTCCCCGTACTCACCACAGGTTCTCACGAGGATGGTCACAGCACCCATCAGGGAGGAGGCAGCAACCTTGGGCTTCTGTGGGACTGGGGCTTCAGGACAAAGGATGCTTCCTTCCCCTCCTCCTGCCTACGAGCCCAACCCCACTCCAACCTGCTCACTCCATCCTGTTAGGGTATCAGGACCTCACACTCTCACTTTACAGATCAGGAAAAGCAATTCACACATATGAAACACCCTTGCTAGGCCCTTGTCATATTGTCCTCTGGATCCTCCCAGAAGCCTCTGAGCGGAAGTTAGCATTCATGTGCAGAGCAGGTACGCGACTTGCTTCAAGCCACACCCCAATGTGGCAGGTAATAATGAACAGCAGATTAGAACTCAAATACAGTGCTGACTCCAAGACAGGTCTTCAGGGGTCAAAGAAGGCAAAGGCACCTCTAGTCAGGGCCACAGTACCTCCTGGGCAGGCAGGCCAAGGGTCAGGGGACCTGAGCAAGCATCAGATGGCAAAAGCCAGCTCACTCACAGACCGGAGTGCTGTGGCTCCCTCCTAGTAATTACAGAGGGGAGACGGCAGCCCCAAACACTCCGAAGGCTTGGAAGTGCCCAATCTGAAACAAACTAGCTCTCCTCTAACTGTCCTACCATGGGGGGAAACGTGACAGACATCATACATCACCTAAAGCCAAATTCAATTTGTACCCATTTATAACACAAACACATCTCAGGTGTAACATCGAGGGAGTTCATTTAGCATTCTGCACACTCACCTCTGGGGGCTGGCAACACACTGGCAGATGTGAGATGCTGCAGAGCCACTCGTGAGCAAATGTGATCCAATGTGGGAGAAAAACTGATTTACGTTACGTGGTGGTGGGGTGCGGTGGAGGGGCCCTCACACATCCGTAAAGTGCCGGACAGGAGCAAGGACAGAGCCTGCTACAGGAGAAGAACACCAGTTGATCCCATGACTGGCAGGATGGCTCCTGGACACTGACAGACTGACAGACTAGCCCACAGTGTGGGCAGCCCACCCACTTAGCTCCAGCCTGTGGGAGCCCATGTAGCCCTGGGCATGGCCTCTGGCACAGCCTGTGGGGCCCAGGGGACTCAGGCTGAACTGAGTTCAAATCTTTGCACAGTGACCTTGCTGAAGTCTCTGGGCTTCTCTAGGCCCCAGCTTCTAGCCTATGACAACGAAGACATCTGTGAAGGTGACTGTAGGTCAGAGGAAGCAGCAGATGGTGGAAAAAGAGTGGAAAGTTCTTGGCAATCCATCATCATTAACTCCATCCTCTCCATTTGCAAAATCCTAAAGCACCACGTCGTTTCAGCCAGCGTTACAGGTCCCTGGCAGGCAAAGCCAGCAAGGACAGCCAGGCCTCCCCGGGAAGGTGGAAAAGCCCCTGGGCACCAGCATCCTCCAGCTCCCCGTGGGTTTGGTGGTGCTGACTGCCACATCTGGGGCCTCTTGTTAATATGCTATGTTTACTGAAGTATAATATGCAAACAGAAAAGTAAAAAATTCTAAGACTGATGATTTTCATAAACGAACACGGAACTGAGGAAATTCAATGTTAACATTTCCCCTAGAACTCTGGAGGGCCACTTTGCAAGACGTTCTTGTCCTTTTTGACTCTCAAACACGCCTAATTCAATCCTGGGCCTGTGAAAAGTGCCTGAAACTGGCTCTACAGCGCAACACGGGAGCAAATCTTCTTATAATCATCAGGTTTAATTCGAGGTCTTGTTCTCCAAAACAGAGGACAAATTAAGAAACAGCATTCTCTTCCTTTCTGGCCCTCTCTGAGTTTCCTAGTGAGAATCTCCAGAGAAACTCCTCGCTTTATGGGAAGGCAGCTCCTGCCTGCGCCTCAGCTCTGTGTGCTGTGGCAGGCCGTCTCAAGGATGCTCGGATGATGACAAGCTTTGATAAGCAGGTGTCTTCCTTGATTAGTACAGATTAATTGAACAAATTTCTTTACCAAAAAAGCATTGATGACACACTGAGATGTCTGGTTTTGATTTTTGTTTGTTTGTTGCTTGTTTTTCCTACTCCTCTGCTTGAAGTTTGGTATTTTTTTTATACACTATTTTTAGAGGAGTTTTAGGTTCACAGCAAAATTGAGTACAAAGTACAGAGAGTTCCCATATTCTCCCTGACCCCGCCACACACAGAGCCTCACAGCTGAGTGGGAGGTCCCTCTGTTACAACTGAGCAGCCTACGCTGACACATCACTATCACCCCAAGTCCAGAGTTTACCACACATTATGATTGCTGCCTGTCTCAAAGCAGCAAAACTTTCACATTCACCCCATGGCATGTTCTCTAAGTGAAACCTAGTGCCACGGGCTTCTCAGACCAGATGCTGAGTCAGGCCTCCCCAGTTTTCCAGTAGCCCCCTTAAAAAAGTAAAAAAGAAATAGGAGGAATTAATTTTAATAGCATATTTTATTTAGCCCAATACATCCAAAATACAATAGACCCCTGCCTTACCCATGGAGCATATGGACCAAGACCCCCAGCGGATGTCTGAAATTGTGAATAATACCAAACCCTATATATACTACTTTTTTTCCTATACATACGTACCCATGATAAAGTTTAATTTAAAAATTAGGCACAGTAACAGATTAACAACAATAACAAAGTGTAACAGTGTATTATAACAAAAGTTATATGAATTTGGTCTCTTTCTCTCTCTCTCAGAGTAGCCTGTTGTACTGCACTCACCTTTTCACTTATAAGAAGCACTTGATGGCTTCTCTGTGGCATATCTGAGTTGCCAGCATCACTACTCTCGTACGTTGGGGCCATTATTAAGTAAAACAAGTATTTTTTAAAGTGATTTTACTTATTTATTTTTAGAGAGAAGGGAAGGGAGGAAGAGAGAGGGAGAGAAACATCAATGTGTGGATGCCTCTCATGCACCCCTACTGGGGACCGAGGCTGCAGCCCAGGCGTGTGCCCTGACTGGGAATCACACCAACAACTCTTTGGTTCCCACGCCAGCACTCAGTCCACTGAGCCACACCAGTACCTTGAGCACAAGCACTGTGGCACTGGGACAGCAGCTCTGATAGCTGCGATGACCACTAAGTGACTAATGGGCGGATAACTTGCAAAGCCCGAACACACTGGACTAAGGGATGTAATGAGACAGCACAAGATTTCATCATGCTGCTCAGAATGGCACACAATTTAAAACTTCTAATAGTTTGTATCTGGAATTTTCCACTTAATATTTTTGGGTCGCTATTGACTGAAAACGCAAAAAGTGAAACTGTGGATAAGGGGAAAGTACTGTATTACCATTTTAACATGTAATCATTATAAAATTGTTATTAATAAGATAGCTGATATTTGTACTGCCTTCTAAACTGGTGTGTATTTTTACATTTATACACACAATTTAGCACATCTCAATTGGAATGCTAAATTTGCATCAGAAGTACCCAATCTGATTTTAGATTTCATAAAATTTACCTTTAGAAAAGTAGATTCAGCCTGGCTGGTGTAGCTCAGTGGATTGAGCACGGACTGGGAACCAGAGGATCCCGGTTCAGTTCCCAGTCAGGGCACATGCCTGGGTTGCGGGCCAGGCCCCCAATGAGGGCCATGTGAGAGGCAACCATACATTGCCCTTTCTCCTCCCTTCTCCTCTCTCTGAAAATGAATAAATGAAATCTTTAAAGAAAAAAAAAAAAGAAAAGTAGATTCAGGTAATCAAGTTGTTCCAAAATATCTAAAATTTTTCTAATGCTTGAATTGTCAGTTTTTAAAATTTAAGTTAATCACAATCAGATATTATTAAAAAGTCAGGTCCTAGCCACATTTCAAGTGGTTCGTAGTCACATGTGGCTGGTGGTTCCCATGTATAGTCCTCTACAGAGAGGACTGTAGGACAAGGCTAGGGAAGTCCCAGGGGCTGGCCAATGCCGGCCCCCAGGAGCCCAAAGTCAGTGAAATGTGGAAGAACAAGGAAGGTTCTGAAGTTCTTTTCCATCCCGAGTTCTCCTTGAGGGCTAGTCTGAAGCCATTCGTCAACTGAAGAATAGATGGCATCACAAATGTCTCTTTCAAGACCCATAAGATTATTAAGAGACCTGGGCCCAAACTAGAGGACATTTTCCTGGGAAGAGCAACTCCAGCTCACCTGGCCTTCCATCCAGCCCTGGGCACTCAGAGGTTCCACCCTCTTGCACAGCCACCTCCCACTCTGTCCCAGGGTCTCCCCTGACCAGCGGAGGAATGTGACCCCGAGTCCCAGCTCCCTTCCTTACTCACTGAGTACAAAGGTGAACAGTCTGCCCAAGAAAGGCTGGAAAAACTAATCAAGACAGAGTGGTGGTTGCCACCACCGTCCACCGCAGCAACAAATGCAGCCTGCAGCCTCACTGTGTTCTGTGCTCCGCTATAAGCACTTCAGCCCGCATCACTTCCTTGGATTCTCACAACTCCACAAGCTAAGTACTATGAGCTCATTTTGACCTCCCACTGCCTTTGCCCATCCTGTTTGCTCTGGTTGTGTCCCTAAGTCCATTTTCCTTCTGAACTATCTCTCTGAACAACTTGCTCCAAGCACACTGCTTCTACCACGAGCTAGAGACCCAGGCCCCCAGACCAGATCCCTCCCTTGAACACCGCTTCTTTACCACCATCTGCTTACTGAAGACACCTGCACGCCTATGCAGCACGAACACTGCACGCTCCGAGGCTGGACTCGCCCTCGCCCCCCGGCCAGACACGTTCCTCCTCCTGTCAGCTTATCCTCCGTGAATCACACACAGTGTGCACCGCCATGCAAGCAAGCGGCCAGGCCTCATCCCAGACTCCGTCTATGTCTCACCTGTCCCCCACCTCTCTCAGCTCAAGGATATCTGCCCCCTTCACATGACACATGTTAGTTCCCCTCCCTGTCCCTGAGCTGCCTATGACAAGGGCCTCACCAGCTCTCACTGAGGCTACAACAACAAACAAACCAGTGTACACACACACACAAATAATAATCACAATCATGTCTGAGTGCAAGGCACATAGTGAGTGAGTGTTCACTAACTGTGCTGAATACCCTCCTCTTCATTACATCTCTACAGTCCCTCAGGGGGTACAAATGACATGAGTTATCAAGTTCCCTATCAGGGGTCCCCACCCTTCAACAGAGGATGAGGAGAAGGTGGGTGTCCATTCTCTGACAGCCGACAAGCCATGCATAAGCAAAGCGACAGTTGTGATAGTCTGGGATGAGATAACCCAGTTCCCAGATCAATGGGTAGAAACAGCTAGACCTGGTTAGCATCCTGTGGAAAAACTTTCCTGATCCCACTTTGCCACCCCTCTTCCACTACCACCCAGCTGTCTGGTGGGAACGACCCATGTAAATATCTCCGAAGCGAAGATGAGAAGCAGGATAATGAGGCGGCAGCCCCTGGCCCAGGGCAGCAATCACTGCGCACAGGGAAGGGTGCACGGGCCTCTCGTCGCTCTCATCTGCCACACATCAAATGAGAAAAGACCTATTTTTTCCCCAGGCAGCATGCCTACAACTTCAATTGGCCCAAAATACGCTTGGCTAAATTTGCTTGTGAGATGCTCTAGTCTAAATGGTACACAGAGTTCTATAAGAAAGCATAGTGAGGAACCTCGGCATGACACAGTAGGGGCCAGGGCTCTGCTAGGGAGCTGACCTGAGCCAGGTGCAGGGCCCCTCCCAGCAAATGGCTCCCCAGTACTGAGTCGGCTTCTCCAGCTGGCTGCAGTCTAGACTTCCTTCTGGCCACCACATGGCTTCCCAGCAGGTAGGCCAGAGCACCTCTCCTCCCTGCCCCTGGCAATTCCCTCTCTGAGGACCTAGCCCTGCCTCATCACTCACTGCTGGTGCAGGCATGCGGGGGCTGCCAGTTTCCCAGCACAGAGGGACTGTGGGAGCAGAGAGATCCTCAGTCTCATCTGCCAAGACATAAACAAGAAAAATACCCAAATACTAGGTGAAGTGAGGCCAGGCATCCTAAGACGCCATCTGAGGCCCACAGGTCTTTATACCAGGAGTTAGGCCTGAGAAGTTTGCACTGTCAGTCTCAATGAACAGAAACTTGAAACAGCACCAATGGTTTTGAAATTGCTCTAAACACAGAGAATGTAATGAGAAGGGCTCAAATGCAAAACATGTCCCCATGTGGACAGCACTGTTTGGGGGTAGGCTGCACTGATGGAAGGAGACAGCCACAGAGCAGCGTGGTCCAGACTCAGGCAGGGCTAGACTCAAATCCTGGCTCCCTCTGACCAGCTCTGTGGCCTGGGCATATGGCTGCCACTCTCTGAGTTACAATTTCCTGGAATAGTGGACCAGAAATAGTAATAATACCACCCCTCCATTTTGGGAGATTGAGCAAAAAAAAAAAAAAACCAGACATACAAAGCACTTGCCTGGCACATCGTAGGTCCTCGAAAATCGTGATTATAGCAGTCCCCCTGTGTCCACAGTGTGGTGGCAAGGCCAGCCCTAACGGAGAGATGCTGCATTCTGCTGCATGGCTCACTGACGCTGCCATTGCCATTGCCCGGCTCTGACAAGGAGACCAAGCAGACTTCTCACTAGGATCGGCATCCCCTGTGGCTTTCCTGCTATCACAGCCACCAACTGGGCTTCATTGTGCATGCCAAGTTCTTTCCAAACGGTATCACTCTGACGCCCACTACAACCCTGAGAGTGGACCCATTCTCTCCACATTTTACAGAGAAAACAGACCTCTTTACAGAGGGTTCATGTTTCCCTCAGGTGTCTCACACACACAGTCAGTAAGTGAGAGGGTGGATTTTGAACCCGAGAAGAACCTAATGCCTGTGCTCTGCATTGAACCCACGCAACTCAGCCAGGGGGAGACTCCAGCCCAGTGGACAGTGGAGTTCTCACATGAACAACCCAGTCTCAGCCCTTCAGCTAATGTAAAACAGTGCCTCTGGCCCGGTCAACTCCCAGGCCCCTATAAAATTGCATTTCAGGACTGCAAAACTGAAAGCCAGGCCCCTGCCTGGGGAACCTATCTCTTTTAGGGTCCAGCCCTTCCTCTCAGCGCCCTGAGGGGCCACACTGCTCTCCGGTGCTCCACTGCAGGAAGGCCATGCCCGGTGCCCCTGTCGGGCCTGTAAACGCGTTGTCAACGGGCCCACCACAAGCCCAAAGTTTCGGTGATAATTAGCTCAAACAAACATATGTGCACCATCCGTATTATTGCATAATTTATATACATTTCGCACTGTTTGTGGGGGGTGTATGCACCACACCGCCAGCCATTTGCATATAGATGGTAGGTTCTAGACATATGCTTTGTAGTCAGTGGGTAATATCTGAAATTCACACGCACACACATTGCTCTCACAAGAGTAGAAAAGCCTGCTTCTGCATGACTTGAAGTACACTGTTTACACTTTAAGAGTTTGTTCATTTTTTAAATTTACAATACTAAGCTGTTCATTTCTGCATATAAAAAATGATTTTCAACTGCTCGATGAGCTGTGGCTGCCAAGTATCAGGGGAAACCAGGATGATGGTTCAAGAAGCTTTATTTCAGAGAAGTTAGGAGGCAGGCTCACATTTGCTGAAATCACTCACATTAACGGTGGCCAAAGAGAAAACCCCTCCCCCATCCAGTTCTGTTAGCAATCAACCACCAAGTCAACAACCTCAATGACAAAAACCTGTCACTTATTTATCAAACAGTTTCTACCCTCCTTCAGAGGTCA
>PVJI01027341.1:0-17817 GCA_004026765.1 Micronycteris hirsuta
AACACTGTGATATCACAGACTGTGCTGGCACATGGACTTTGCTGCCAGAATGTCACCTGTGTGATACTGGGCCAGAGACAAGGACACAGAAATTCCCCCTTTACTTGTAGGTAGTTACTTTCCCCAAGCACATTTCCAACTTTCAGAAATAGGCGAATATACTAGATCTTGGTAGGCATCACCTCATCCAAATCCCCAAAAGTAAAACTGACCAAGGATTCCCAGATGGCACCTCAATGAAACACTTCATTCAGAGGACAAGGAGGCTCCAAATGTGTCCCCTGCACAATCACAACAAACAACAGGAGCCCTTTCTGCAGCATCTTCTCTGTCTCTTCCCCGCAGTGCATCTGTTCTCCTGAAACCTTCCCTGAATTTCTGACGTGCCCGTGGCAGCATCAGTCCTGGTCTCAGATCCTGACTGTGTGTGAGGAAGTCAGAGGCCCATCACCCTGTACTGTCCTCCACTCTCTCAAACTGCCTCACCCCTCATGGTCTGTGACACACTCAGCATGTGGATCATCACACTGTGTCTCCCACACAGTGATACATGGACAAGTCCTTGGCTTTGAGACTGCTCAGCCCATGAAGGCTGTGCTTAATGACATGTATGCAGTCATGGTGACTCTGCCATGGAACTTCTGTGTGTACTTTCTTTCACTATCATCAGGGTGATTCTCCCCATCCACTCAAGCCCTTGTCCTGTGGCCTTTCACACCCAGTGCACCCAGTGTCTGATGAAGATGTATCCAGAACCCTTCAGAAGGTATTCACTGAGGCCTCTGTTCTCCTCATCTCAGCCCCTGATGGCTCCAGCTGCACCTGGAAGTGGACAACTATGGAGAGGAGACAAGAGTGGGTGGAAATGCTCCTTGAATGTCCCTGGTCCCCCTGAACCTATGGACTGGAGAGCTCCTTATCTGTAGTCTCTGCCACCAGGAAGAGGGCTCTCCAGCTCCAGTCCAGGGTAAAGGGCTGGGCTGTCAGAACTTCTGTAGGGGACGGTGTTTGTGAGTGATACTCAGGGCACAGAAAGATTCACATTTAACGTAGTCTACCTCTTCTAATTTGCATATGCATAGGGCCGAGTGTTTCATAGCAGAAGACTTGACCCCACCTGAGAGAAGGTAGAGGACACAGGGACAATGCTCCAAGGGAGTCTGAGAGTCCCAGTTCTACACAGTGTTGTAGGATATGGGTCCCCCGGCAGATCTCTGAGCTCTGTGCTGATATACCTCCTTCCACTGAGGAACAAGCTCCCACAGGACATGCTTGTCATTGTGCACCCACATTCGAGAGACATGGAGACCTCCTTGAGCAATGCTGGGCTTTAATGCCTGAATGTCTTCTTCCTGGGTCAGGGTGTCTCCAAAATTCCTGACCTAGCGAGTTAATGAAACCAACCGTGTTCAGAGTTCCTCACAATTCAGAATAAAGAAGCCCTAGAAACACCATTGACTCTGGTTCTCATATATCATGGAGTTTGGTGAATGCCTTGATAGGATATTTATAACAGTGATTTCCACACGTGTGTAAACACGCAGTCCTGAGAATTTACACATTTTGAGCACAGCTCCGTGTGATTCCTGTGTAAGCAAGTGTGGATCATGTCTGTGGGATGGGAATTCTCTAATAGGAATTTGGCAAAGGTGTATCTTAAAAAATTCTGGCTTGCTGATCTCTGAATATTGCTTTCACCTGGTCCTGTCTGCCACTGGATCTGAATCAACATCCTGATGCCTTGCTATGAGTAATCCTACCTGTTCTGCTTAATCCCATGAATAATCAATCCAATGTAAATGTGTCTTAATGCCTCTAATAAAACCCCCGGCTGGGCAACCCACGAGGTCTTTCTCCCCAGGTCTTTCTCCCCAAGATGGGCGATGGTGGAGGAGACCCATGGCCGCTGGATTTCTTCCCCCCGCGTGTCTCGGTGTGAGATTATTTCACGCATTGGTTACGGTCAATCCCGGGTTCCGGCAGGTCCGATCTACCCCACGACAGATATTTACAGTCACCACACGTCCAACTCTTCTTTTAGAGGTTTTCATGAAAAGAAAAAGACACAGGCCCTCACAGGAAATCCCATTCCAGCTCCCCCTGCACCTGCTCCTGGGGCAGCTGCTCTGAGCTTATGAGACCTGCCCACCCCCTGATACCAGGTCTGCACTATGCTGGGGAGGTTCCTGTCACGAATCACAGAGCATGATCATCTCAGCATCTCTAGTCCAGAATTCAAGGTTGTATCCTGGTTTCCAGAAACTCCCTCAGGGACACTGTGTGCTTTAATTCTCTGGACACAGAGAACTGACCTTACTAAACGCCAGTGACTCTGCAGGGAGCCCCAAAGACAGGGCTCTGTAAAGTCGCAAGGAAGCCCTTTCCCTGGACCTGCCAGAAGCACTGACACAGCTAACACCCCTGAGCCCTGAAGTTCTTGGGGTTTTGGAGGCCTCTGATGTCCTCAGGCTGCTCTGGGAGAAGGTCCCATCTGAGTCTCCCTGCATGTGGTCCTAATTCCACTGCACTTCTCCTGCTCAGTGAGTGACAAGCACTCACTGTTGGTTTTTATAGGGAACCATTCCACCCATCGTGGGAATTGTAGCTCAGCCTTCACTATTTAAAAACCTCAGTGGTACGTGGATTGGCATGCAGGCCCCATGTGCGTGGGCAGGTCACCCCCCCCCGCCCCACCCCCCGCCGTGGGTAAATCAGACCTACATTTTCCCTAGAGGTAAGGCTTACTACCACCGAAACTCTTTTACCCTGGATTAAAAAACAAACAAACGCTGATTGCATATCTTCAAAGTGGCTTCCTCAAAGCCGGTGATAAACCTCTCAAGTCCAGCACCATCCATTTTGCCTTTACATTTGCAAAAATCCTTCTTTGATTTGCCCTTCTTTGTTGTCTATCACCTGATGAGGACCTGTGCATAGTAAATGAAAACCACCTTCAATGTAATGTGCCCAGAAAGACCATAAAAACCTGTCAAGGCAGGGTCGGCATGCTCTCCCCTCTGGAGAGAGTGGCCAAGGCATTCCAAGATGCTCTCTCTGGCCCGCTCTCAGGCCCCCCCTCTCTCTGGCCTGCTCCTGGGCCCTTGCTCTCTGGCCTGCTCTTGGGCCCTTTCTCTCTGGCTCTCTCTGACTCATAGGGGGGTGTAGTCTCCGAGTTTTCTCCCCAGGATCCATGTGTGAATTATTTACAAATCGGCCACAGCATACAGATTCTGCAGGACAACATCTGCCACAGGTTTTCATGGAAATGCACTCCAAGTCTCCCTTCTCTGCTGTACCTATCACTTGGGCAGTGCCCCCAATGGGTTCTAGGTCACATGGTATCTTTTGAGCTGAGGTCATCTCTGTGTGTGACACCCAAGTTTTTTGTCTCTTCTTGGTGCTCCATCCATGTGGTTACCTTCTCTTCTGACCATATACTCCATGGACCTGAGACTTTGCATCCCGCGTGGAGACAGACTCACTGCTCAGTGACCCACAGCCTCATTGATGAGTCCCTTCAGGAACTACCATCTCCTCCTGCACCTGGGTTCCTGATTAAACCCTCATGGACTTGTCCGCCCTGGTCAAAGCATCAGGGGTAGAATTCAGACACCATTGGTTGTTACTCAGACTCCCTTTCAAAGGAGACATTCTCTAGGCCTGGCAATCGAGGAGCTGTGGTGATGTTCCCCATGTGGGCTCCGTGTCCTCCAAATCCAGCAGCCCAGCACTGAGTTCCTGCATAGTTCTGGGGACAGACACTAGCATTAGTTTTGGTTTTCACTGTGTGGCTCCTACCTATGAGAAAGGACTTTATGGGAAAGTCCACATTTTCACAGGACCCTAGACCTCTGCTAGATTTCTCAAGCATGTTTCAGGTATGTGTGCCACTTGAAGCACACCTGAAAGTCATTTCAGGCACTGCATGTTTATCCTCAGTGTAGATGCTGTCCTTATGTGCTATCACATTTGGGAACTGCATCATGTTGATGCCCTTTCTAAAGAACTCTTCACAGTAATCTGATTAACCACATAAATCTCTATCATTGCAGTAAATGTATGTCACTAATATGTGCACTAAGCCACCAAGAAGGACTAGCACTGCGTGACCCCATGGAGGTGAGATCTCTGAATTACCTCAGCTCATGGACACAGGCAGCAAGATAGTGCTTGCAGTTCTGGAGCGGAAACTTTGGAAGCAGGTGTTCCCTGGCTGGAAGTTTCCATAGTGAGGTGGAGTCACAGCTGGGGGTCTGCTGTGGAGCTCGAGGCTGGAATGAGTCACACTGTGTTGTACACTCAGGATTTGTGGTGGACACATTATATGTCAAGGGTTCTTACTGTGACAGATAGACAGCAGAGGGGCAACTTAAAATAGAGTGGGAGCAGCCATTCCAGACAAACCAACTGGCTCATTTTCCTTCTCCAACCTGTGCAGGGTGTGGACTCAACACAGTCACCTACACACTGGGCTCCCACACTGCATTTCACACAACCGTTTGCAGAGAAAACAAGGATAAGGCATCCTGACTATGGGACTGAAAATTGCAGACAGCCTTCTGAATTTTCATCAACATGTGCAGCTAATGGCTAACTTCACTTGTCTGCAATCATAGAAGCTCCTCCCCCCTGTACCTGCATCCCTCCCTTTCTTATAAACACCCCTGGCCTTCAACCCAGTTACAGCAGAATTAAGGGTTCTTCCTTATCTGTGCATCCCAAAGGCATTTCTTTGTGATCTCAGATGAACACTGGTTTCTGCTCACTTGGTTTTTATTTTTTATTTTTACAGTATCATTACAATAACGAAAAGGAAATCCTGCTCTAAGCAACTACATAGATCTACCTTGAGGACATCATGCTGAGTCAAGAGACACAAGCACAGTTGAGCAAACACCAAATGGTTCCTCATACATTGAGAATGCAGGCAGTCCAGAAGCAGCAGCAGAAGGCAGCATGGTGGTTGCCCAGAGATGGTGGGGGAGCATTGGGAGCTTCCTTTCCAGGGATGAACCACCCTGTGATGCAGTTGGTTAGGTGTCTGAGTTTGTCTGTCCATCGCTGCACCTGGGGTTATCAAGCAGCACGTGTATTTGGTTTGTGCCAAGGGTAGATCTCATGTGGAGTTCTCACCACAACATGAAAGAACAGATAGGACTTCACCTCCAGTGTGAGAGCAGGAATAGTTACAAGGGCTTCTGTCAGAATCAGAATGAGGAAACTTCTTTAAAGGTTCTACCATGACTGGAGATCGTCCTACTCAAACATGGACAATGAAAAAGAATTTACTCCAGAAAAGATGCCAACTGTGGGAACAGCTAGACAACATATGCAAAGACACACCCTCCCTTCGCCATCCTAGTGCAGCAAATGCATTCAAATCAGGAGCGTTGAAGAGCAGATATTCTGTGCTGCCAGCCCCTGGTCACAGGGCCCACTTTTCCAGAGGAGACTTCAGTGTCCTTCATTCATCCTGAATCTTCTGCCTGCTGAGGTTGAACTTCAGGCAAGTGCCACCAAATGACAGGATTCACTCTGTCCAATTGACCCAACTCCTAGGATGGAGGCCTTGTCCTGGACACAGCATACCTGGGACTCTGTTTCACTGACTGCCTCAACAGGACTTGCCTCACAGGGTTCACTAACCAGGACAGGTAGTCCTGCAGTCACTAGCTGCCATGTGATCAGATCTGAGCACTCATATCCTTACTGAGAATGGAGAGCACCCATGTTTGTTCCCATCGGCAGGTGAGTTACCTTACCTGCCTCAGAGTTCTGTCAGGAAAAGGGCTGGAAGTCACTCAAACAGTAGAGTTCCAGATCTATTTCCGTGAAGATGATGCCATTTCCACCAGTGCATGGAGGTACTGGAGGCCTGGGTGTTGTGAGAGGCCTTTGCAGATGACAGAAATCAGAGGAGTGTCAGCTGCCCTGGAGTCCTGCACTTGTGGGAGAACCAAAGATGGAGGCACCTGAGGGAGACAGCTGCTGTCAGGTTATCAGAACTGGTCATGGAAAATGTGCATTCACAGGAGCCTGGAGGTATTTGTTTCCCTGTGTGGAGCCATCCATGTATCAGGACCCGCTGAAAACCAGGGAACAGTCAGTCTTCACATAGTGCAGCTTCCCACCTGGGAACAAAGAGAAAGTGATGGAAAGCTCAGCCAATCACTGTCAGTTGGGGTGGCCCTGTGAGCACCAGTACATACCACTGTGTAGTCTCTGAGTCTGACCACTTCCACACTGTGTTATTGTTGAGAGTCACCTGCATTGATGTCTGTATCAGCTGATCAGTATTGTCACTGCTGAGTAGAATTACATTCATGGATGTTCCCTAGTTTGCTTATTTTAAAACTAGAAGGACATCTGAGTTGTTTATAGATTCTAATTCAAATAAAAAGGCTTAAATATTTGTATGTATATGTGTATGGACATAGAATTCGTTCTTCTACAGCAAACACTCCTAGAGGTATGTGAAGGACTCAGGTTAAATATAATTTCACAAGAACTTGTTGTAGCAGTGTTTTCCACACATGTGTAAACACGCAATCCTGAGGATTTACGCGTTTTGAGCGCAGCTCCGTGTGATTCCCATGTGGGCAAGTGTGGATCATGTCTGTGGAATAGGAATTCTCTAATAGGAATTTGGCAAAGATGTATCTTAAAAAATTCTGGCTTGCCGAGCCCTGCATATTATATTACCCTGGTCCTGTCTGCCACCGGACCTGAATTTACATCCTAATGCTCTGCTAATGAGTAAAACTATCCCTGTTCTGCTTAATCCCATGAATAATCAATCCAATGTAAATATGTCCTGAAGCTTTAATAAAAACCCTGGCTAAGCGACCCACGAGGCCTTTTCCTGAGATGGAGGAATTGGTCCTGTGGCCCCGGACTCTCCTTTCCCCGCGTGTCTCGGTATGAGATTCTTTCACGCATCGAGTTGCGGTCACCCACGGGTTTCGGCAGGGACAAAATCCTCACGACAACCTGTGATTCACTTTGTCAAGAAAGAATAACAGGGCATAGAGGGACTGTTATGAAGGTACATAATAGTCCCTCATAGAGACATTTGGTGAAGGAGAGATCCACAGTCGTGCTGATTTGTGATCTGCAAGTGGACAGTGTCACCTCCTTATGTATTGCCTGCAGTGAGAATCTGAGGAAATAGATTCACAGAGGAGGGAAGAGGAGGGAATGGTTGGACCTGAGAGTTTTAAGAGGGAAATCCTACTCCCAAAGAAAGTACCTTTTTAATCGCCAAAGTACACAACTCCTCCTAGTGTCGTTCACTATGTTCAGTGGAAACTGTGAACCCCCTGGTGTCCTGAGTGACCCTGAAACCCAGCCCTCCTGTCTCCTGCAGGGAGGTTTGAGTCTGGGCTCACGCTGACTTCTCCTCACTGTGTGTCTCACACAGTGATACTCAACTTGTTTCTCAAGCTGTCCAGTGTTAAATAAACTTGGGTCTTGGAGATGTCCCTAATGATGCTGAGTCGAGATTTCAGCATTGGGTTAGAGTATGTGCTTCTACCACTATTTATAGCACCAACCCACTGCAAACCCTTTCCTGGAGCTTTTCCAGTCCAGTGCACAGAATATCTCATTAAAGAGAATACAGAGATTCCAGAGAGCTTCTGTGAGGGCTTCACCAGGCCTGGGCCCTACTCCTGCAGCTGCACCTGAGAAAGGACACTGGGTTCAAGGGGCATCAGTCTCTGTCAGTAACATTCAATTATCACCTTCCCATAGACCCCTGTGTGTCATCTGAGACAATGACCCTGGCGAGCTGTCATTGGTTGCAGGAGGAGGCCCAGCAGTCTCATCTTCTTCTAGAGCACAGCTCTGCCTTCCCTGGAGGGCAGTCTAGAATTATCTGTTTGAGGAGGGAGCTGGGAACTCCCAAGGCACAGCGGAGGATTAATCTGGAGTTGGGAGAGAAATTGCATGTGGGGCAGCCTTTCCCATATCAGTGTGGTGAGACTGAGGTCAGGCACCCTGACCATTCTGGGACTTCTGTGGGGATACCTCTTCTCTTGAACTCACTCAGCATGTGTATCAGGGAAAGGGGATCACTTCTGCTATGAGACACATTGGAATATGATCAAAGGACAGCCTCAGCTTTCTGAACACAAGAAGAAATAGACTAGTTGAGTAGGGGGCACTTTTAAATTCTCAAACAGATTCTTTTAAACAGATTCACATGGGATACCATTTATTCAGATAGTTTACGTAATCCAACATTGATAGATGTGTATCGTTACCAATGTTTTTATTTAAAAATATTTTATATATTTAATTTTAGAGAGGGTAAGGGAGAGAGAAAGAAAGGGAGAGAAACATCATTGTGTGGTTGCCTCTGGAGCACCCCCCACTGGGGTCCTGGCCTGCAACTCAGGCATGCACCCTGACTGGGAATTAAACCAGTAACTCTGGTTCGCAGTGCAGCAATCAATCCACTGAGTCACATCAGCCAGTGGCCCAAAATTGTATAATAGTAATTTGAAAGGTAAATAAAGTCTACCTTGGTGTAACAAATTCAAAAGGAAATCAAGCAATTTTCAATATTGTATTTTCTTTATCTTCCAAACTATTTTTATCCAATCACAGGAAAGTGAGACTCATGATTTTTTTATTTTTAGAAGATTTTGATTGTGTCCACACCTCCTTTTACAATATCTTTCCTTTTGCACACCCATGGCATATTACAGAGTCCCTACTAATGACATGAGAAATAGTCTCATTTTTACATGTAGAAATGATTAGAAATAACAATAATAATTATGCATGGGGACCTTAGAGAATTCTTATATGTTGAAAAGTTTATAGCAGCGGCTTAATGGATCTGTTTTCTCAATCTAGAGTTGTCAGTGATGTTGACATACAGAGGAAGGTTAATGAGGAGAATTTTCACAAAGATTCAAGCACATGACAGGGAACTTCAGCCCTGACATGAAATCCTCACTCCCAGGCTCCCTGTGCCACTTTTCTGGGGATGGTCACTGTGGTCAGATGGTGCTGGGCTCTCCCATAGAGCACATAATGTTCTTAATGTAAAGTAAACACTCTTTTCCAGCAGACTTAGGATTTGGAAATGTATTCTTCATGTCTGTCTTTTATTCCTTTAATGGACTATTTCACGGAACAATGGACTTAACTTTAGCAATAATAATTTTGAATATTTTCTTTAATGAATGCTGTCTTGGTTCATTAAGAAAAAACAACCAAACTTTTAAAAATGTTTATTAGCATTTTTCAGTCAGTTTCTGAATCCCAAATTCTAATATATTCAAAATTTCCAAATTTTTACATCATCATTTGAATACAATTGAGGTTTATTTTGTCATGAAAAGTTTAAAAAAAGCAGTCATTTTCGGTATCATATTTTTTACTTATTTGTCATAATTTGGATCTGAGAAACTTCCTCTGAAGCACAGACAGCCCGAACATTCTTGGTTCTAGATGCTGGAAGTTTTGTGAGTGTGATTACATCTCCCTGTGCAGATTTTTTCCTTATGAGAGCCTAGGGCCCGTTTCAGACTTGAAACCAATCACATCAGAAATAATCATGTTTTTACATGCAGAAAAGACTAAAATTGAGAATAATGATTATGTATGTTTACAACTCAGAATTCTTCATCTGTGGAAGTGACTATGGGAGTGGATTAACTGACCTGGTTTCTCAGTCTAGTAATTTGTTAGGATGGCCAGTACACAGTCTATGAAAGAATTTTGAAAGAGACAGAAATGGAGAGTTAGGTTTTATTCACTTTTCAAGGGAGGAAATAGGCTTAAGTGTGGAGACACACACCAGCAGCATGATGTAGGGGCTTGGAGTTTTTATTGGATTAACAAAAACAGGGTGTGTGTTAAAGTTGTATGGCCCCTGGGATGTTGGCAGTGTTGCAATACAGGAGTTTCCAGTTGATTTTGCATAAATTTCAGTTTGCTCCAATTTATATTTTGCCTGCAGCTGTGGGCTATTGCGAATTCTGGCCAGCAGGATTTGTATGCCATGGCTGCATGTAAATAATTTTACACGTAATTTTATAATGGACTAGAAATTCTGGGACCATGCGTCCCTTCCATTATGATCTTGGATAGGCCCTAATCCTTGGGTCCAGGGGGTTTTATTACTGTTCCCTGGGACATTACCTCAGAATGGTATTCTTTAACCTTGTATAGATTGTAGATTAGCTTTAGGTGGTAGACAGCCCGGAAGGTACATCAAAAGGGTTATGCAAAGACAAGAGGTATGGCTGAACTTTGAAAGGATTAGCATCAGTCTAAGGAAGCTAGTTAAGCATTAGCATTTGTTCTTTTGATCCAGGGAGAGATTTTTAGCAAGAGCAAGGTTTTATTTTAAATCTAAAGGACATGCCAGCCTGATCTCTCCACAGGAATTTCTGCTTCCATGAACATGGGTCCATGCATGCCGACTTATGTTCCACGAGAGACTGTGCTCTTATTAGACGTGAAAACATAGGGCTACAATTCCTCACTCGTGGGAGCACGAAATTCCTTTAGTGGGACAGTTAGTCACCTTCTGTTCTTGTTTTCCAGTATTTCCCAGCCTGGGGACACAAGCTCAGAAGAGTAAACTGGCAGTCATGTTTAACTAGATCATGGGCCTGGTCGGCAAATGGTTCCATGATACAAATGGTGCCAGCTTTGTCCTTTCCATGAGTTTGAGGTTCAGAAGAATGAAAATGAAGAGAATTTCCTAGCATAGATTTGCTCACAGAAAAGGGAACTTCAACCCAACAGGAAATTCTCACTCCCAGTCTCCTTTATCCAGGCTTCTAGGGAAGGCCACTGAGATCTGAGGATGCTGGGCTCTCCCGCATGTCATATAATGTTCTTAATGCATAAAATCACTTTCTATTAAAGAATTAATGCATAATTCTTCCACCGGAATTATTATGTAGAAATATGCTTCATTTTCCCATTTGTCTTTTTATTGGCTTAATGGATCTTTGGGTCAAATCTATTTAATTTAACCATGTATAAGTTATCAATATTTTATCTGGTTATCCATTGTGTGTTTTTTAAAAAAACTCCCCAGAAATTTGTCAGCTTCCATTGTCCATGTTTGTTTGTTACATCAGCCATAGGGACTAGAACAGGCTCTGGTAACAGAATTGGATTGCTGCTGGAAAAATTACCCGCAATCTGGGAGTGACTTTGGAACTGGGTAAGGGGAGAATGCTGGACTTTCTTTGATTCACATACAGGAATATACCCCATTTTCATGAATTGAGTTAGTAGACATATAAGTGTAAAGACTTTTTAAGTGAAAACCTAGAAGGAAGTACAAGGCACGATAGAGACTGATTATGTCATCTTAGAGAATACCTAAATAATTAGAAACACAAGTTGGTTAGAAAGAAATTTAGAAAGAAACTTTGGAATTCTATAGGTAAAGAACAACAGAAATAAGGAACATGTCATTGCACACGGGTGGAGAGGGGACTCCTTGTAACACACATACACATTTTCACAGTGTGTCTATTAAATAAGGTAACAATGTCACAGGTCCAGGTAATCAGACATGGTCACTTTTGGTATTTTTACTGACCTGGTTACAGCACGAATCACACAAGCTTCAAAATTCACTGGGGCTCCGTTTACAAAATTTCTCACCAGTTACAAGGAAGAGAGGACATCTCTGCCTGGAGGAACCATGGTGATGGTGTGTCCATATGAGGAGCTATAGTTTCATAGGACCAATATTCCTGTCTCAGATCATCATCTTTTTCATCTTCATCATCATTTTCTCACTTATAATCATACATTTAACTTTCTATACACATGGTGGTTGTCCACACATAATGACTCCTTATCTCATGTCTGTTCATGTATTTTACACTTGTTAGGTGGAATAGGTAGTGAGACTCTATTTCATTTTGTGTTTCACTGCTGACAACTGATGGGCCATTCCTGCCTCTTCTCCATCTGCCCCACACAGGAAATCTCATACGAAAGTGTATTCTCCCCTTAAATGTAAATGGGAGATTGAAACCACACAAGCTACTCTAAGAAGAATTCCTCTCTCCCTTCACATCGAAAAAATAAAGCCCTAAGCCAGTTTCCTTCCCTGACTCTGTCAAATCTTGTCTGACTTGCAGAAGAGGTTCCCATTCCTCCACTTTGTTCACCATGTGCCCACTACTGTTTCATGTTAACACTTGTGTGGGCTCTGATGGGAAAACGTGTACACACTCTGCTTTATGAAACAATTGGTCCTGGTTCTCCAGAGAAGCTGGTCCACAATATGTGCATTATGTTTATAAAGAACTGCTGTTCTCATTGTGACTGCAAGGCATCCCAAAGTCCCAGGAGCTGGGGTTGCAGGCAGCAGACACAGGAGAGCTGCTTTCATAACTAAGCCTGGTCTGCGTGCTGAGGACCTAGTGCCCAGGGTGGGAGAAGGTCTGTTTCCCAGCTCCAAATTCCAGGGCACAGGGGTAAGGGCTTAATTTTCTCTCTTTCACTGTTTGTTCCACTCAGTCCCTCAGTAGACTGGAAAGTGTCCATCCACATTGTTGAAATCAGCCTTTCTAAGACAGCAGTTCAAAGGCTAAGTTCAACTGTAAACACACTGTAAAAAGAAATAACTTTCAGCCAGACCTTTGGACACCTTGTGATCCAGTCACTAAAACAAAACGCAACTGTCACAATAAAGCTATTTAGGGGAAGAGTTCCTCAGGCAGAGATGGCATGTGTCTGACTAATGCATTGAGATAGAGGAGACACATCCATGTAAACTCATGGTGGTGATTGCTTTTTTAGGATCTACATGTTCAGTGTCAGATGCAGAGGAAGCTCCTGGGCCAGAGATGAAACTAAGCCTTAACCTCCATGTTAAGGGACCCTTGGCACCCCCTATTGGATGCAGCTCCTCCTGCCAAAGGACTGTATCTGTGCTCACACTGCTTTCCCCTCTCTGTGCCTCTTGTGCAGACATACAGGGCTGTGTCCATGACTCTCATTTGCAGATAGGCCGTACTTTTGGAATCGTCTCTTGAGATCGTGAAACTATCTTTCACTGATGCCATGTATTCTGTAGTGTGATGGTTAGCTTTTTTTCTAATAACACCTACCCACTCCAGTCTTTTTCCTGGAGGGTGGAAGATCCAGGTTATATGATAGTCACTGAAACTGAATCCAGAGCCATTATAGCAGAGTCTCAGAGATTCGCAGGCTGTCTGAGGTTCCCCCTACACTCCATCAGCTGTAACTTATTTTGGGCATTTGAAGACAAGATATTCTCCTTAGGATTGGCACGCACACAAACTCAATCCCCAGATTCTTCATAATGTTACAGGTAAAACAATAAGATCAAGTGCCTAGCTTGGCCCAAAGTTCACAGTGGTTCCTCTGTATTAACTGAAGCAGTAGATGTGAACTGCAGAGACTGGGGCTGGAGGGGGTTGGAGCAGCCCTCCCAGAGGTGCAGGGACAGTGGCAGGGATTGGTTTATCAGCACATGAAGCACCCGACTTGCTTGCACTCCTCACTTTATGGACAGAGAAGTGAAGTTCATGATGAGGATCACCACTCAACTCTGGAGGACAAGGACCTTCATTGTGATAGTGGAGACTTTTGTAACATGCTGGTTGGTCTGCATGCTGTAGAGTTGTTGTTGCTAATTTCTACCATTGGTCAGTTCAATACAATTTAATTCACAGCAATGTTCTGTAGGCATAGTGCTTCATGCCATTCAACTCAGAATAAATGACCTGAGCAACCTTGTCCATGTGTTGACTCACAGAGTGAGGTTCATCCCTACCATCAGCCTCCCGGTTCTGAGGGCAATGGGCAATGCAAGGGCTGCTCTTTGTGCTTTCAAAAGAGAAATCCTTGTCCAATGTTGTTCTCTGTACTGAGAGTGCATCAGAATCAAGAGAGTGTGGCAAAAATTTATGAACAGATATAGAGCATTTTAAGTCCCTTGAACACCAACGGTGCTCAGCCTCTTTCCCCTCATGCCCCAATGGCTTACCAACTGTGACATCAAGTGACTCAGGTGCACATAGCACAATAATGATTATTCAGTAAGGGGATACTATGATCCAAATGCCACACTGTCATCATCATATACGGTTGCAAATTCTGGACAGCAGGATTCGTATGCCATGGCTGCGTGTAAATAATTTTACACATAATTTTATAATGGACTAGAAATTCCGGGACCATGTGTCCCCTCCATTATGATCTTGGAGAGGCCCTGAACCGCGTGTCAACCAGCCTTTTATTGGTATTTCTTGGGCACTTTACATATGAATGGTCTTCATTATCTATACATGTACTGGAGATTTACATTAGGTGGTAGACACCCAAGATAGCCCATCAAGAGGACAGATATGCAAATGAAAAGACAATAGGCTTGGGCTGAGCTCTGGTCTGAAGAAGCTAGGCATACATTAGCATAAGTCCTTTTGACCCAGGGAGAGATTTTTAGCAAGAGCAAGGTTTTATTTTAAATTTAAGGAACACATCAGCCTGATTTCTCCACAGGAAATTCTGCTATCCGACTTGTGGGTCCATGCATACCGACTTATGTTCCATGAGAGACTGTGCTCTTATTAGGCGTGAAAACATAGGGCTACAATTCCCCACTGTGGGTGCATGAATTTCCCTTAATATACAATCTCTGGGATGTTTGAAAAAAATATCATGCTTAGTCAAAATGATCAAACCTAAGCGAAGGCTCAAACTCCCTTGGCCAATGCTCCTTCTGAGTGGTGTTAATATTCACACCTTCAAGGACATCAGAGATGTCCTTATGACATGGTGACTGGGAGGACCATGAACTTATGGATCTTACCTCCAGTGAATCCTGGACCTGGCTCCATGCTGTGTGGTAAATACTGAAATGGTTCATGGATCATACCCTCTTTTAATGCTGCCTTCCTGCTAAATGTGTTGATGAGCTTCCTGTGACCTTCCACCAGGAGAATTTTTGTGTGGAAGAAAACACCAAAAAAAAACTTCGCTTGAACTTCACTGAAAGAAAACTAATACAGTGCCTTTACAATAAATATGGCAATAAATCTCCAGGGAGTCAGCCCTGTGGTCCTGTTACACTACAATCCTAATCTACTCTGGGTGTGGTAACAGGCTACTGTGGACCGGGTCATTGCCAACAACAGAAGTGTATTTCTCACAGACCTGTTTGTGGGAAATCCAAGAACAGATGCAGGCACATTTGATGTCTCCTAATAACCCACTTACTAGTTGGCTGTTTGTTTGCTACTATGTCAGAGGGTAGATGGGGCAAGGGAGTTTCCAGAGTCCTCTGTTATAAAGGCCCTAAAACTGTTCATGAGAGCTTCACCCCAGAACTGTAACTTGTCCCAAAGCCCCACTTCCTAATAACACCCTATGGGCCTCTGGGTTAATATGTGAGTTTTTGAGTGATAAAAACACAAACTTATAGCAACAACAAATGAATCAAATCATGATTCCACCAGATGGAAATCTAATCCAGTAGAGGTCCCCAACTGAGGATCCCAATAATCCTGTGGAAGTTTCTTTCTCACCTTTGGGAGCAAAATGGAGACTCAAGTCCTTTAGAACTACCTGACAACCTTGCAGAGTGCGCAAATTTCATCCTAGACTTTGAACTAAGATGTCACATAATTTATTATTAATTTCCCTAATTGCTTACATGTAATCATTATCGTCATTTTATAAAGACTGAAATCATTTACTATCCATAATGGTAGGTAGCTCTGTGTTCTCACCCATGTTTCCTAGGAGTTCAGTGAAATAAGGAGCCAGGCTCTAGTGTTTAATGTCTGATGCTGTTGTGTTGAGGTGCACCTCTCTCTGTCCTCCTGCACACACGTGAGAAATCTGATGTGAAAGTGGGTATTATCCCTAGATTGATGCAGGTGGGAGATGGGAACTCTAAAAACACTTTCATGAGCAGGACCGTCCTCGGGGATGAACAATAAAACCTGGACCAGACTCCTTATCTGACATGATGCAGCCATTCCTGGCTTGCTGAAAAGTCCACCCTGCTCTCAACAGACTTCTCAATGAAGGGACAAACTTTTTCCACAGTCCCTCTGTGTGTGTGACATCATCACCCTGGACATCCATACCATGGCATGGTGGGGGCCCCTCTATGTCCTCATGATGTCAACTGCTATTGATGTCATGTATGTGGTATTAAGTCAATGACCATCACCACAGGGGGTTTTTCCCTCTGGCACTGGGTTCATACAACTCTGGTGCCCACTGTCCAGCATGCATGAGTCCTGCTGCTGGCTGGCTTGGACTCTGAGCTTTGTGGGGGATGGGCTCCTTGTTGTGTCCAGCAGAGCCTCTAGTTGGACTCAGCTGATTTGGGTCAGGAGGTTTGATGGTTCATTGATGTTTCATTAGAATAAGGGAAAACAAATGGATGAGACTGACTTTGGAGCATGTGAGAATATTTTCCTCTGATGACAACAAGCCTCGATAACTTCAGCTACTAAAGAGGTCAGCACAGAATCATGAAGGGAGGGAGGATCCCAGAGGGAAACTGCTGTGTGGGGAGTTAAGCCCACACCTGCCAGGAAACCAGACCTTAAACTGCATCTGCAGCTGCTCCCAAGCCCTATCCCTGTGCTCAGTGTGCCCTGATTGCCCCCTAGTGTCTGAGCACCCCAGCAGCCCAGCCCTCTTCTCTCCCTGGGAGAGGTTTGTGTCTGGGCTCACACTGACTTCCCCTCACTGTGTCACTGGTACAGTAATACACTGCCGTGTCCTCAGCTCTCAGGTTGTTCATTTGCAGGTAGAGCTCGTTCTTGGCGTTGTCTCTGGAGATGGTGAATCGGCCTTTCACGGAGTTGGCGTAGCTTGTGCTACCACCATCATTACTAATGTATGAGACCCACTCAAGCCCCTTCCCTGGAGCCTGGCGGACCCAGCTCATCCAGTAGCTACTGAAGGTGAATCCAGAGGCTGCACAGGAAAGTCTCAGAGACCCCCCAGGCTTCACCAAGCCTCCCCCAGACTCCACCAGCTTCACCTCACACTGGACACCTGCAAACACAAAGATATCAGGTCAGGAAACTGTCACCCTCCACTGTTTCTCTCAGTTGTGTCCATTCACATGCTCAATGTCTCTCAATGTCCATAAATTACCTTTTAAAATAGCAACAAGGAAAACCCAGCTGAGCCCAAACGCCATGGCGAGTGGTCTGTGTTCTGTCCTGGGCAGGGACTGGAAACACCTGGAAATCCTGGACTGGGCTCCTGTCCCAGAGCTGCAGGGTCAGGGCTGGTCTGCTTTTCATGAGCAGAAGGACCTCATTTGCATGCCTCCCTACTATATATGGAGCTGACATAAACCACATGGTCCCAAAGTGTGACATGTCAAAGGATCGAGATGGTACACGACCTAGGAGGGCAAGTTCTCATAAAAGAGAGGGATTTAAAATGAGGGATGCCTGAGAAAGTCACCAGTAAGGAACTCACCAAGAGGATTCAACGCTCACAAACAGAGGGAGAATTAAAAGAGCAGGAGGTTGATGTTCAGGTCACAGGAAGTTCCAACTGACACCATTTCCCCTACGAAGTGATCAGAGAATGAACTAAGAACAGAGTGTGACCCTGGAGTACAGGGACTCAGTGTTGGAGGAGGTGGAGAGTCTGTGTGGATCATTGGGAGACAGAAGTGTGAACTCCACAGACAAGTGTTCCCGGGTCATGTTCGTACAATAGAGTTTGGTGCTAAATGTGCAGCAGCCTTACTGCCTCATTTTGTTTTTATTCTCTAGACTGTGTGGTAAAACCAGATTCAAATATTTGGACACAGAATAA